>CP139507.1:348720186-348924122 GCA_021014915.2 Artemisia tridentata subsp. tridentata
AAACAGTATTTCCCATCTTTAAATAGATTGTATAATAAGTCATAACCCTTCACTTAACTTTTTTTTAAAACACGAATGAAGAGGTAAATCGTGTAATATCATGATTAGAAAGAATCTTTAAATTTATCTAATTGTGTTCATAACTTAGACCATGTGTAGTGGTGTGTAAGAGAGAGTGGGGCGTTTTGCGCCATGTGGTGGGCCATGCTGGGGCTTGGTTGAAAAAGTGGTGTAGTGGTGTGTAAGAGAGGGTGGGGCGTTTTACGCTATGTGGCACCTTTTTTATTTGTTTATTTGTTTTTTTAATAACTAAAACTAATTAATAAAACTAAATAATATTAATAAAAAGACAATTTTATTAAAATAAATCCTAAAACTATTACATAATTAAAAAAAAAATACGTCATACATAAATAAAATAAAACGTCATACATAAATAAATAAAAAATCACAACAAACCATACTTTCTTTTGATTTCTTCATTGATTTGTTCGTTAATAGCTCGTTGCTCGTCGGTCATCCCATCGGTACTTCTAAACAATTGATCCAAATCTTTCCTTTTGATTAACGTTGCTTGGTCGTTGTACCTTTTTTCTTTAAGCTCACGACGCTTTTGATCCTCATCCCCTAGCCTTGCTAATTGAGCCGCAATTTGGCTCAACGCATTGTTGTCGGTGCCGGCGGACGAGGACGAAGAAATCCCTTTTCCTTTGCCACTTCGCCTACCCGAGGGCCTTGGACTCTCAAGGACAACTTCATCTTCATCCGCAAACTCGTTTAAGTTGATGAACGTGCGGGCATCGGATGCTTGACTCTCGTGTTCGGTATTGGATGATGAATGAGTTTTGGACCGTTTTGACGGTCTCGTTGTATGAACTTCCAAAGGGGTTTGGTCTAGCAATTTTTGATGGGTGTGGAGAAACTCCCATACTTTCTTCAATTAGAATGGATGAGACTTGACTTGTTTGTATTCCGTGCAAGCGGCCATTCCAACAAACTCTCACCGCTTGGTACGGCATTTTTTTTGCGGTTGTAGCAACTATTGAAAAATTGACACCGACTATTTATTTCGGTCCACTTGGCCGAAATCATGTCCGGTGTACGGTACTCGTGTCCAACTCCCATTGCCGTAAAAAAAGCTTCTCGAATCCGAGCCCAAAACACGTGTCCGCGTTGATAATCCGCTAAACAATTAAAAAAAAAAAAAAAGTTAGTAACAAAAAAAAAAAAAAAAAATACTGAACATAAAAAAAAAAAATGCGTACATAAAAAAAAACAAAAAAAAAAACTTAGTAAATAATATAAAAAAAATACCGAACTAAAAAAAAAAACTTAGTAAATAATAAAAAAAAATCCGAACATAATAATAATAAAAAATACCGAACTTCAAAAAAAAAAAAAAAAAAAAAAAACCTTACCGGCGTTAGGATCCGTGGTAATTTCTATCCACGCACGAGCCAAACACATTTCCTCGTGTTCGGTCCAAGGCGTACGCTTGGTCTTGGCTCTCGGCTCTCCCGCGGGTTTCTTTTTGTGACACCGTTTTTTTGGTTGAGACGTTTTGGCGGGGACTTGCTTACCCTTCGTAACACTTGGAGGAGTCTCGGGAACCGTTTCATAATCTTCGACATCTAACGGCTCTTGTTGAGACGGGAAGTTTTGAGATGGTAATTGTTGCGGTTGAAATTGTTGAGAAGCAAAGTGTTGAGATGAGAAATGTTGAGATGAGAAGTGTTTTGTTGGTTGTAAGAGTTGAAGCCAAAATTTTGGTTACCTAAACTAAAGTTTTGAAACCCCATTTGAGGTTGAAGGTTCGGTGACAAATGTGAAATCACATCGAGAAGTTCTTCGTTTGTAAACTCGTTAACTCGACGAGGAGGGGCGAAACCGGGGTTATTATAATTTTGAGGGCGGGTTGGACGGTTGGGATTCATAGTGAAAGTGTATAAAAAATAATGAGTGAATGTGTATAAAAATAAAGAGTGAATGATGGAGATAATATTATTGAAAGTGAATTTGTATAAAAAATAAGGTTTGAGGTGGGTTTTATAGGAGAAAATAATAGGATGTATTGAATTTTTAAAAGGAAAAAAAAAAAAAAGGGAGGATATTGCCGTTTAAACGGCTAGTTTTTTGAAAGTGAAGATGGGCTCGGGCGTTTTAAGGAGCACGCCGTTCGAATTTTTTTTGGAACCGCGCCCCGACGTTTTCGTTGCTTGGGCGTGTTTGGGCGTGGTTGGGCAAAAAACGCCCTAAACTCGCTCGACTACACATGGTCTTATAAGTATGAGTAAAGGCCAATACTATTAGATGGTATTAGGCTTGGTCCGTTAGGATTTTATCATATGAACTCTATAAGTATTTAACGATTAATAAAGTTTAGCCTACGGAGAATTCATTATATTGTCTAACAGATACAATATTTGTATGGATAATCACTTGAAAATGAATAATACTTATAATTTAATGATACAAATAATAAGATTAAGTTAAAGTTTATACATTCAATAGAAGTTCGATAAAACTGAATTTTTGGGGAAGGGATTTGGTGGGAAGAAAAACTAAAATGAGAATAATGAGAAGGATTTTTAGCCACATCTTTCAAATAAAAAGGAGAATTTTAAAGGGAGATGCATCGGCTTTTGTAGGTGTTGGTACAAATCTTGGGCACACTCTCAGACCTAGGTTAGACTAGCTCTTGGAGGGTAGATCTTGCATTGAGTACTTCGTGTAAACTGCTAAGAGAAAAGTAGCACCGTTAATCTTACCGCGGAAGGGGGAGTTCCGCAGTTAGCCTCGGGTGTGAGAGTAAGTATATTGGTTGAGAGAGATAGTTTAAGTGCGGACTATGTGTAGTAAATGCAGTTAGGTGTGGTAATAAATGAGATGGGGGTATTTATACTACCCATATACTTACTGTAGCTACCTCGAGATGCTGTGCATTAATTACCGAGTAGGTAAGTGTCAGAGTGGCGCATGGTTGCGCCTTACCTTATGATGGTGCTGCGTGTGTCGTTGCGGTTTAGCAGTTTTAATGCCTACTCAAGTTTTAAATTTATATTTAGCCGACTTATCAATAACACACACACCTAACGAGCAGTGTACCCGGTCAGTATGAAGATAATGGTAAGTAGAGTGTCGATCACTAAGAGTGGAACGTATTATCTCGTTATTCTAATCAGTATTTTAATATCCTAACGCAAGGGGGTTTCAGCCTGAGAGACTGGCACGATTTGTTGCAATTAATATAATAAAATAAACCAATAGGCACGAATCAGCAAGTAGCACACACGTACACAGATAAATACTCGAGACAATAAGAGGGCTGTCCTTATAATTAAGTAGATTGTCACTTGTTTTATTGATAGCTTTATATGAAGTGTATGTAGTTAATCCTTTCTCGTTGGTCCTATTCTTATCGGCGAGTAAACCCTTAATGATTACTTATGTCTAAAAGTTATTCCTAAGTGATCAATTTAGAAACAACCGTGGGAGCCACATTATGTCCCGCAGTCAAATGCCCGCAAGCCACTAATAAACACAGAGGTTATCAATGCACTAATAAGTAGTAACTAAAGACATCAACATATAAACTTTAATTGATGGGAAAGCAAGTATTAAAGGGAGTGCAATCTTTCCGTTGTCACATTACACAAGCCACCAATCCTGATGAATTAAAGTTTGCTAACACAATAAAACAAAACTACTTAATGAATTAAATACATGCAGCACCTTCTTACAGCTCTTGTATCTTTGATTTAGGTGTGTCTTGTGCTGCCTCCTTGACTGAATTCGTCCTTTGTTCCTACTGTTCGGTCTTCGGTGTTAGGGTTTTGGAACTTTTTAATTCGTCTGGTCTACGGGGTATTTATAGTTTCTGTCTGAGGGAAGATGCGGCGCATCTACTAAGTAGATGCGGCGCATGTACTTAACTTCGCGTGGGGTCCAAGATTATAATATTCAGGAATATTCGTACACCGCCAGAAGATGCGGCGTAACTCTTTATTAGATGCGGCGCATGTCCTCTTGTATCTTGGATCGTATCTGGTGATATCTTGATAGAGATGCGGCGCATGTTGAGAGTGAGATGCGGCGCATCTGGAGCAGAATTGACTTGATCTTGTCCATGTCAGTAGACTTTCACTTTATGCACGTTTTGCTCCATTATTAGTCCAAAATCATTAAGTTTCACCAAACGCTTGTTTTTACCTGAGAATTACAAAAGTAAACAATTAAGTATCAATCCTCATACATAATATAGTAAAACAAGTCAAATTAATAGGATAAATGATAGTAATAAAATGTACTTATTTGAGTTCATCACCTTAGTAGGTAAATGTCAGAGCAGCGCATGGTTGCGCCTTACCTTAGTAGGTAAATGTCAGATCAGCGCATGGTTGCGCCTTACCTTAGTAGGTAAATGTCAGAACGTTAAAGCTTCATACTTGATGTATCCACAGGAAATCCAGGAAACTATAATACCACCAACACTTTAAAACACACCTAAGATAAGAAAGGTTCAAACTTGCATAATACATTAATAGTTAGGAAAAATAAAACTTAAAAATTAAAACTGAAAATCATCAGGTCAGTCGATGCGCCGTATCTTATTGAAGAAGATACGCCGTATCGAGCCTGGAATAATACGGATCAGAATAAAGATGCGCCGCATCCTTAACCAGGGATGCGCCGCATTAAAAATAAACTGATAAATAGTTTTAAAGTCGAAAATAAAAATGCAGAAAAATAAAACAAGATATGACCATTGCAGAGGATGCGTCGCATCTCAGAATTGAGATGCGCCGTATCTTCATGCGGCCTGGACTGACTCGACACAGAAAACAGAATAATAAAAGATAAATCCGGGTTGTCTCCCGGTGAGCACTTGTCTTTATTCCAGAGTCTTCAAGTTAGACTCACGTTCAGCTCCTTAGTATCGATCATTGAAGGAGTCGGAAACATCACGCTCCTTCATCCCCAATACTCTTAGTAATATTGAACACTCCTTGCTCGTCCTTAATTTCCACGCCGCTCTTCTTTAATATCTGTATAAACAAAGTCCTGTCCATTAAGGTCAATGAATTCCTCAAAAGCAGCTTCAAGAGGAGTCTCCCAAGAGAATAAATCTGCATTGATCATGAGTACGTTGAATGAATCCGAAAACAAGCATTCCTTAGCAAGATATCCGTTAACTGACGTGTCTTCCATAGCAAAATCTGTCATCCAAGGTAAAATCATCAGTAGGATTTGTTCGCTAGAAGAGAATTTAATGAATATAGAAACGGATATAAGAATAAAAATAGCTGATATCTGCAGATGATGCGCCGTATCCAAAAAGTTGGATACGCCGTATCTTATTACGTTAAAATTTAATCAGACTTATTCAGAAAATAGATACGCCGCTTTAGAATTTAAGAATGCGCCGTATCAAATTAATCAATCAAAAATCAGCTTATCTAATTAAAATTAAATGCGTCGTATTAACGAAAGTTAATGCGCCGTATTTTCGTTACGTTTAAAAATAAAAGATTTTTGATTCAGTAAGATGCGCCGTATCGATAGAGATCGATACGCCGTATCTGTTTAATAATTCGCAAACTGTTTTTAATCAAAATAATAGATACGCCGTATCTGCTAAAGCAGATGCGTCGTATGGCGTGAATGTTTAGAAAAATTTTTATCAAAAACAGATACGCCGTATCTGCAAAAGCAGATGCGTCGTTTTACTTTATCGCTTAGAAAAATTTTCTTATTAAAAACAGATACGCCGTATCTTGGGGAAAAGATGCGTCGTATCGAATCAATTAAACGCGTTGTATTTTTAAAAAAATTAAACGCAATACGCCGTATCTGAGAGATCAGATGCGCCGTATCGTTTGATTTAGCACAGTACAACGATAGCAGAACAGAAAAATACAAAAAATAAAAACAAAAATTAAACACACAAACAAAAATAAACACACAAAAATAAAAGAAAACAATTAACACACAATACAACAAATATGCAAAATAATACAATGATGCAATTAAAATAATAAAAAAGAAAAACCTAATTAAAATACTAATCAAATTAACAGATAATAACAATTCACTCCCCGGCAGCGGCGCCAAAAACTTGATGGTGCTGCGTGTGTCGTTGCGGTTTAGCAGTTTTAATGCCTACTCAAGTTTTAAATTTATATTTAGCCGACTTATCAATAACACACACACCTAACGAGCAGTGTACCCGGTCAGTATGAAGATAATGGTAAGTAGAGTGTCGATCACTAAGAGTGGAACGTATTATCTCGTTATTCTAATCAGTATTTTAATATCCTAACGCAAGGGGGTTTCAGCCTGAGAGACTGGCACGATTTGTTGCAATTAATATAATAAAATAAACCAATAGGCACGAATCAGCAAGTAGCACACACGTACACAGATAAATACTCGAGACAATAAGAGGGCTGTCCTTATAATTAAGTAGATTGTCACTTGTTTTATTGATAGCTTTATATGAAGTGTATGTAGTTAATCCTTTCTCGTTGGTCCTATTCTTATCGGCGAGTAAACCCTTAATGATTACTTATGTCTAAAAGTTATTCCTAAGTGATCAATTTAGAAACAACCGTGGGAGCCACATTATGTCCCGCAGTCAAATGCCCGCAAGCCACTAATAAACACAGAGGTTATCAATGCACTAATAAGTAGTAACCAAAGACATCAACATATAAACTTTAATTGATGGGAAAGCAAGTATTAAAGGGAGTGCAATCTTTCCGTTGTCACATTACACAAGCCACCAATCCTGATGAATTAAAGTTTGCTAACACAATAAAACAAAACTACTTAATGAATTAAATACATGCAGCACCTTCTTACAGCTCTTGTATCTTTGATTTGGGTGTGTCTTGTGCTGCCTCCTTGACTGAATTCGTCCTTTGTTCCTACTGTTCGGTCTTCGGTGTTAGGGTTTTGGAACTTTTTAATTCGTCTGGTCTACGGGGTATTTATAGTTTCTGTCTGAGGGAAGATGCGGCGCATCTACTAAGTAGATGCGGCGCATGTACTTAACTTCGCGTGGGGTCCAAGATTATAATATTCAGGAATATTCGTACACCGCCAGAAGATGCGGCGTAACTCTTTATTAGATGCGGCGCATGTCCTCTTGTATCTTAGATCGTATCTGGTGATATCTTGATAGAGATGCGGCGCATGTTGAGAGTGAGATGCGGCGCATCTGGAGCAGAATTGACTTGATCTTGTCCATGTCAGTAGACTTTCACTTTATGCACGTTTTGCTCCATTATTAGTCCAAAATCATTAAGTTTCACCAAACGCTTGTTTTTACCTGAGAATTACAAAAGTAAACAATTAAGTATCAATCCTCATACATAATATAGTAAAACAAGTCAAATTAATAGGATAAATGATAGTAATAAAATGTACTTATTTGAGTTCATCACCTTAGTAGGTAAATGTCAGAGCAGCGCATGGTTGCGCCTTACCTTAGTAGGTAAATGTCAGATCAGCGCATGGTTGCGCCTTACCTTAGTAGGTAAATGTCAGATCAAGTGGAAGACACAATCCCACAAGATCTGGCTTTAGGTAGTCGCGGCTTGATAGCTGTCGACATCGGGTTCCATCCCCGGTCTTGAGAGACCGGGGATGTTCTTGTCCGGATTGTGGGATTTGGATCTGTCGTGGTTGAAGATGTTAGTCGTGCCCGGCCCAGTATGCTGGGGTCCGGGGATACTATACACGATCAAGTCCCCCCAGTCTAGTATACTTGTTTTGTTTGAAGAGCAAGTGTTCTAGACTTTATATTTGCGTTTCGCGGCCTTTAGAGGTCGCGGCTTTATGGAGGCTGTTGTAGTCTCCGCGGTTGGTTTTAGGATGTGTCCCATGTTGCTGACTGGGCATTCCACTTTCCACGTAGTTGGTGGTGACAGGCTGTCATGGGGAACAGCGAAACGTTTTTACCCACGCAATTGCTGACTGATGTGACGTTTTCGGCGGCTGACCGTTCATTTTCTGCGATCATCTTGACGGTTACATCTGGCTAGATCTGTGACCGTCCAATAAGTATCCGGAGACGTGTTAGCTTTGTGGCCTTTCGATTGAAGTGATAGCACGTGCGTGTGTGGCTATAAATACTAAGATTTACACCACTTTTAAGCTTTTTACACACAGTTAAAACTTTTTCTTCTCTCTAGAAAACAAGAATTCCTCCCGCCTTTGCTCCTCTTGCTTCCTTTATTTCTGGACTTTAGTTTTTTCAGGTTAGACTTCTTTCATACTTGTTCTTCATTTAGCATTTAGAATGGCGCATATAAGTACGGTAACCTCCAAACTCTCTCAGGAAGATGTAAACAAATTTTGTGATAAATATAAGATCCCAGGCCATCTTTTACCTATAGCGCCCGGACCTAGGGATACTATTAGGAATGCTCCAGAAGGAATGATAGGTGTGTATACTAGGTTTTTTGAGTTCGGTAACTTTAGGATTCCCCTTTCATTGTTTTTGCTCCGTGTACTGGAGTATTTCCAGATTCATTTATCGCAGCTATCAGTGTTAGCGGCTTGTAGGGTTAGTCACTTTGAGATACTTTGCCGCGTCCATGGTGGTGTTCCTACTATAGATTTGTTTAGGAAATTCTATTATGCGGGTGTTAACAATGGTTGGATGACGTTAGAGAAGAGGAAAGGCCCAAAATCTTTAGTTGTCCCCGTCTGTTATACTAGCACTCTAGATTCGGTCAAGAACTGGAAGGACCATTTCTTTTTTGTTAAGAAGACCATCTTCCCCTTGGATATTCCATGGTATGAGGGGACGTTTGTAGACCGCGATCCTCCTCCTTCTGATGAGGGTGTGGATCTAGAGTTGTTGCGGCTCCTTGACACTAATAGGGCTCCGTTTAAAAAATATCCGGAGGATTTTCTGAACGTCATAGGTTTGAGCCAAACTTGGGATGACGATAGTGCCCGTCCGACTTTTCTACGGCCGGATGAAACGGGTGGGTTGGATAGACTCGCTTTTATCTCCGTTATCTATTTGTTTGCTTCCGCGTCTAATCTTATTTGCTTTGCTTTGCAGAGATGGACTTGTTTTCTTATATCCAACAGCCTGACGTATTCAAGGTGAAGGTCGGGGAACGCACCTTGGAAAAAGATGAGAAGTCTTTAAGGGCTGAGACCGCTGCGCGTGTTCTTCAACCGCGCGAGGGTGTGGTAAAGGTGGTCCAACATACTGTGCATGATGAGATTGCTGCGGCTAAGGAGGGTAAGAAAGCCGGAAAGAAGAGGGTGGTTATTGATGTGCCCGAGCCGCCAAAAAAGAAGAAGAAACTGGTCCGCAAGAGTGTTGCGGCTGGATCTGGTATGAGCTGCTTACAATATCCTTGTGTGTTGTTCTCTTCTCCTTTTCTTTTCTTTTTTCTTTTTTTTTTTTTTTTATATATATCCGTACTTACACGTTTTTGGTTTTCAGGTGGTCCTTCCGCGGAAGGCCCCGCTACTGTTGATCTTCAAGATGAATCAGGGTCTGACTTGGACCGTTCCGGTCCTCATATGGATGAGGGGATTATGAAGAATGCAACTTTTCTCTCTTCTTCTTCCCACACACCTACTCAAGAGTGGTCTGAGGGGAATTCTGAGACTCCTCATACGGATGTTAACGAGTCTCAGAATGTGGAGTCCAAAATGCCAACTTTTGAGGTATCTGATTCGGGTCATCAGGATAAACCGTCCGGACATGCTGAGGGTTTGATTGCCTCGTCCAGTCATGTGATCAGTGAGGAAGAGGATGCGAGCGGTTCTGATGAGTTTGAGAAGTCCGTATCTGTTGAGACCGCGGACACTTCTTCCACTTACGTCCCCAAATGGTTGTCTACCAACGGCTTCAAGATGGACGATCCCTGGGTCTGCCGCAGCATTGTTGACAATGTGGCAACCCCGGTCTATGCATCTGATATAAGGGACATGTCCAATGAGGATCTGATGAATGAGTTCAATCTGCTGTCTACCCGTCAGATCTGTGTTAATTCTGAGGTGCGACTAAGGTTAGAGAACACTCTGTACCAAAATGGTAGGTTGAGGAAGCAGCTGGAGGGGAAGAAGAAGATGATTGCTAATTTGAGGGCTAAGTTGTCCGAGCTGGAGGGTGAGAATGCCGGGGCTATGGATCTCCGCGGCCGAGTGTCTACTCTAGAGTCGGCCGTGGATGCTAAGGATAAGGATTTGGAGAAGCTCCGTGCTGAAGTTGAAAGGTTATCTCCGGCGGAGACCATGGTTCAGTCTTTGATTGATAAGAATGCGGGTTTGGCTTCAGAGGTTATAGAGCTTCGTGGTGAGAAGGAGGTGCTGAATGAAAAAGTGTCCGGCCTGGAAGTCCTTTGCGGCACCCTTGAGCAGCAGTTTAAGACTCAGACGGAAAAATTGTTGAGGAGAGTATGAGCTCCGCCCATGCCACTTTCGAAAATCATCTTGCGGAGATGGATAGAAGGCTGGTTGCTATTAATGAAGAGTTTGACACGGAGCTCTTTCCTCAGACTTTGAGGGCTGTTGAAGGCCGCCGCTGGGTTATCGGCCACGGATTCAGGTATGTCATTGAAAAATTCAAAGAGTCCGAGGATTTGAAGCTCAGACTTGGTGGTTGTATTACCGCGGCCATTAAGGACGGTATACGCCAGGGGCTGGAGGCCGGGATTGTACATGGGTCGCAAGGCATTACACTTGATCAGATAGAGGCCTATGACCCGGAGGCCAAGCAACGCTATGATGAGTCTGTGGTCAGGTTGGCTAAGGTGCCTTTCCCCTTGTTGGACTCCTTGGAGGCGTGTCGGGATGCCCCACTTGAGTACTTAATGTCAAAATTGGTTTTGGAGGAGTATTGTGATCCCAAGTCCGAGGAGCTTACCTTCAAACCTCCGGTTGCGGAAGAGACTGTTTTACCGGAGTCTGTGCTCCGGTTTGTTACTCGCCGCCCCAGAGCCATTGCGACTTATAAAGAGTTCAAGAACAAAAGGTATGGGGTGAAGTTTGATTATTCTGACAAGGGTCTTGCCGTCGTGCTTCCTAACCCCCTTGGTCCCCAGCCTTCCTCCAGTGTTGCTGCAGTATCTGCCGAGCCTGTGACCGTTGTTACTACGGAAGTTCCTCAAACCGGAGCTACTGCGGAAGTTGCTTTGGCTGGAGATGGTGTTACACATGATGACATGTTTGACTCCTCCATGCTTGACTCCCAGAACCCTGAGAACCCTCAGAATTAGGTATGTGCGGCTGTTGTTCGGGGGATATTTTGACTATATCTACCCTGCCGCGTCATTGTGAAGCTTTTTAATCCTTACTAGTATCATTTTGTAAATGTAATCCGGATGAATGCATCCGTGTATCTTGTAAATGTTTGGCTAATGAATATAACTTAACCAATTTTCATGTGTATTAACACTTGGTTGTTTTTTCATTATGTGTTTGTTTTTGCCGGGGCTCATAAGGCCGGACTTAGTTTACTATCTCTGTGTATCTGATGAAGCGAAAAGTGTACCGCTTTTAGGGGGTCATTTAAGCCCTAAATCGTATTTATTTGATCAAATATTGTCCTAAATCGTTCCTTTTGTCATTTTAGGTACTTTTGAGAAGAAATCTGGAAAAGGAAGCATTTTGGACGTTTTTGGAGCATAAAAGTGAAGAAAACGGCAAAGCCTCAAAATTATGCTGGAAACTACCTTTGACGGCGTCAGGTATTGGCCCAGACGGCGTCATGGCTTGGCAAAAGAGGTGGATATGAAAATTACTCATGATAAGCCAGAGAATTTTGCATGAAAAATCTGACGGCGTCACCCTTTAAAGCGATGAAGGCCATCACGGCTTAAGCTAAAGAGGGACGGCGTCAAGCTTAATTCTGACGGCGTCACCCCTTGATAGGCCAGAGAGGATTTTGGAGCACTAAAGAGGGACGGCGTCAGGAAGGCCATCCGGGAACCCTAAAAGCGGCGAGGTGACGGCGTCAGGATCTATAACGTGACGCCGTCAGCCCTTAAACTCTATATATAGTTTTGCAATTTTTTGTCATTGGTGTGGAACTTATTGTGTGTAATTTTGGAGGAGAAACCCTAGACGAATTTCTGCCATTTTTAAGGGTTTTCATACCCTTGGATCTCCCATGTTTAATTGAAGATAAGTTATTATTTAATCATTCAATATGTCTATGTGTTGTTTGATTACATCTTGTTCTTGTCTTTTGATTAACATGCTAGGCTAGATTTATCTTGTGTTTGCTTAGATCTAATGAAACCTAACTATTGATTGTTGGTTATTAGTGTGTTATTAATTGTATTGGATGATTGTTCATCGATGTTAGGCTTAAGAAAACTGGCTAACTTCCTATTCGGTAACTTGCTTGAACGTCTTAAGAAACATGAACCAATGCGTACTAAGGTTTTTATGGTTGTATTTAATGCATGAGCGAATTCTAGTGATCCCATGTTAGGAGCTTCTTAGCCGGCTCGACATAGGAGTGAAGTAGGAGCTTATAGAGTTGGGGAAGTACGTACGCCACCCCACGATTGGTATTAAGGAATACACCCGTCATCCACGCGATTAATACACACTAATCAACCGGTAAAAGATAGTTAGGGAGTAAGGAAATCTAAGTAAACACATTTCTCTCCATATAAGTTTTACCAATCTTTTCATTTTCAGTTATTTTATTTTATTTGCATTCGTAGTTATTTGGGTTAGTTGACTAGCAACTAATTCCGCCCACTCCTTCAAACCCGAGATTCTACTTGCTTTCAAAAATTATAAAAATACAAAAAGAATCTTCCCTCACCCTTAGACCTACTAAAGTAGTTTTTCATACCTAACGAACACTATTCCCTGTGGAGAACGATCAATCCCCGTATTTACCACTACACTATACTACATCGGTCAGGTACACTGCCTGGTGGGGTTGTAAGCCTCTTGAGATCCCTCGAGAGGTAAAACCTGTTGTAAGGTTGCAAAACCACGCATCAGTATCCGTACTTAGGATTTCCGGGGATAGTTTAATATGGTCAATGGGTTTGCAATACCACTTATATGCCTTAGATAATTTTAGGTGCAATGTCCTCATGCCGGGCTTGTGAGGCCGCTTACGCGTCCGGATTTCGTAGTCCGGGTCATACATGCATGCAAATGTGAACATAAAAAATGACAAAGTAAAATTTTTTGGGAAAAGTTGTGGAGTTGATCAGACCCCACATATCATTAATTATAGGATTAATACATAGTGAATAACTTAGCTTGTAAACACGGACTCCCGCTATTGCATACAAAAGTTGGGAGTGCTCATACTTAATTACAAATAGCAATTCTTGAGGTTCCGGATGTTCCAAGTCCGGGGTATATCCCGACCATCTTGACCTCTGAGCTTATAAGCTCCTTTCCCCAAAGCTTCCACGACTTCATATGGGCCTTTCCATTTGGGGCCCAGCTTGCCGGTGTCTTCCACAAGGCTTGCATCATTGCTGCGGTAGACGAAATCTCTTGGCCTGAAGCTTGTGCCGCGAACTTTGGCGTTGTAATACTTCTCCATTTGAGTTTTGCTTTTGGCCTCTTGGATTGCCGCGACCTCTCTTCTTTCTTCAACTAAATCCAAATTTAGCTGCAGGTCTTCATCATTTGCTATCGGATCAAACAGAGAGCACCTTAAAGATGGCATTCCGATCTCGACGGGGATGACAGCCTCCGTCCCATATGTCAGGGAGAACGGAGTATCCCCATTGCTGGATTTGATCATAGTTCTGTGTACCCATAGTACGTGCGAAACTTCTTCCAGCCAGTCCCGGCTTCCTTGATCAATCCTTGCTTTGATTCCTTCACCTAAAATTCGATTTGCTCTTTCTACCAGTCCATTTGCCTGGGGGTGTTTGACCGATGCAAATCGTTGTTTGATGTTGAGCTTTTCACACCAATCCTTGAAGGGGTTGTCCCGGAATTGTTTGGCGTTGTCCGCGACTATTTCCCCCGGAAGTCCGAACCTGCATACAATGTTATCCCACACAAATTTTTTGACCTGATTGCCGGTGATTGTTGCGAGAGCCTTGGCTTCTATCCATTTTGTAAAGTAATCTATTGCGACTATCAGGTATTTGATCCTTCCTGGGGCTTCTGGGAATGGGCCGCAGATGTCTATTCCCCATTTGTAAAACGGCCAGGGGGAGGTGATGGGATTTAACTTTTGTTGGGGGTTCCTGGGAACCGGCCGGTATACCTGGCAGTCTTGACATTTGTTTATGATTTCCCTCGCGTCCCTATGCATTGTGGGCCAGTAGTATCCGGATCTGATTGCCTTGGCCACAATAGACCGCGGTCTTGAGTGCATGCTGCATGAGCCCTCATGGATCTCTCTGATTACGTAGCTTGCCTGTACCGGACCTATGCATCGCAACCATGGTTCTAGAAAGGACTTGCGGAATAATACCCCATCAATAACGGAGTATTGTCGTGCCTTGATTTTCAATTTTCTAGCCTCTTTCTGATCTGCTGAAAGTACTTCGTCCTTTATGTAGGCTATGAGGGGGGTCATCCAAGTCTCCTCTTCCTCCTCTACCACAGCTATCACTTCCTTCTCTTCTATTGATTTTACCTTCAATGTTTCGACAAGAACTTGCTTTGACAAATGAGCGAAACTGGTGGAGGCTATCTTGCTTAGAGCATCTGCCTGTTTGTTCTGGCTGCGTGGCACCTGCCTGATGGAGAATGTGCGGAAACTTTGTATCAAGGCTTTGGCTTTCGCCAGGTACGATGCCATACTTGCTTCCTTGGCTTCGTAGGCCCCATTAATCTGGTTTGCGACCAGCCGGGAATCAACATTCGCGGACAGGTGTCGGACTCCCATTTGCTCAGCTATCCTTAAACCTGCTATTAGTGCTTCATACTCCGTTTCGTTGTTAGATGCATCAAACTCAAATCTTAACGCGTAAGTAAATTCCGCACCTTCAGGGTTTGTGAGAATCAGGCCTGCTCCTGATCCTTCTTGGCAGGATGATCCGTCAGTGTACAAACTCCAGGGCTCAACATATGGATATTCTTCCTCGGTTTCAACGGATGCCGGAGTCTTCTCTTCTGGGATTTCCGCAATGAAGTCAGCTAGCACCTGTCCCCTTATTGAGGTCCGCGGCCTGAAGCTGATGTCATGTTCTCCCAGTTCAATAGCCCACTTAGCCAATCTCCCAGTTTTTTCTGTTTTTGCGAGCATTTGTTTGATGGGCTAATCCGTGACGACAATTACTGGATGTGCCTGGAAGTATCTCTTCAATCTCCTGGCCGCGTGGATCAGGGCCAGAACCAACTTTTCCATTGGGGCATAATTTACTTCCGGGGGTTGCAATGTGCGGCTGATGAAGTAGATGGGTTGCTGGATTGGACCTCTCTCCACCAGCAAGACTGCGCTAATGGCTTCCTGTGCCGCGGATAGGTACATTAGTAGTTCCTCCCGCGGTCGCGGAGCCGCCAGGGTGGGAAGGTTGGCTATGTGGTTCTTCATTTCCTTGAATGCTTGCTCTGCTTCTGGTGTCCAATGAAAGTCACTTTTCTTGATGCATTTCTTTAATGTCTTGAAGAACGGCAGGGATTTTTCTGCTGACTTTGATAGGAAACGGTTGAGACTTGCTAATTTCCCATTTAGGCTCTGCACTTCCTTAAGTGTGCGGGGAGAGGGTAACTGAGCAACCACCACGGATTTATCCGGGCACGCCCCAATTCCGTTTTTGTTGATCAGATGGCCTAAAAACATTCCTTCCTCTGCCCCAAAGGTGCACTTTTTTGGGTTTAACTTCATGTTAATCTTCCTCAACGTTCTGAAGGTTTCTTCTACGTCTCTTAACATCTCTGTCTCCGAATGGTTTTTAATGACCAAGTCGTCCACATATACTTCTAGATTCCTCCCGATCTGTTTTTTGAAAGCCTTATCTACCAGTCGTTGATAGGTGGCTCCGGCATTCTTCAATCCGAAAGGCATCTTTTTATAACAAAATATTCCTTGGTTTGTGTGAAAGGCGGTTTTTTTCTCGTCTTCCGCGGCCATTTGTATTTGGTGATACCCCTTGTATGCGTCCAAGAAGCATTTGAAGGTGTAGCCGCAGAGAGATTCAACTTTGTAGTCAATCTCTGGTAGAGGGTAGCAGTCTTTTGGGCACGCCTTGTTTAAGTCTTTGAAGTCTACACACATTCTCCAAGTTCCGTCGCTTTTCTTGACCAAGACCGGATTTGACACCCAGTCGTGATAATGGATTTCTCGCATTATGTCCGCCTCTACCAAATTTGCCACGTCTTCGTTGATGGCCTTGTTTCTTTCAGGAGCTTGTCCGCGCTTCTTTTGCCTTACTGGCGCGTACCCTTCCCGGATATTAAGCCTATGTTCTGCTGTGTTCCGCGGCACGCCCGTCATATCCGACGGTTGTTACACCCCGTACACGTTTAGACCAAAATTTAAAACTTTTTACGCGGAAACGACTCACTTTTACGGACACCTGCTTACTCTTTTGACCACTGAAACGATAGGTGGCACGACCCATGCCGACTTACGGATCAAAAGATATGATTTTTACAATTACCAAATCTGGACTGTTGAATAGATGCGCCGTATCTCAAAAAGGAGATGCGCCTCATCTCATGATACGCCGTATCTACCCCAAAAATCTGCTCAGAACCTACTGTCTCAAAAATGCAGTTTCGCGAAGCCCGTTCAGAAACCCGACCTCCCGGACTCAAAACTTGACGAAACTTTCCAGAATCCTCTAGTATATCAATACAATCATTTTCATACAAAAACATTCACCTTACGACACCCCGAAGGGGTACTTTACAAATTAGACGGGTTATTCAAAATAACCCGTTTTGACCCATTTTCACATCAAACCACTTATACCACTTCCGTTTTACACAAAACTTGGCCAACTTCATTACTATATCATAACCAACACGTTCCAACTACACTTGACCCGTTTACCACCCAAAATGGGTACAAACACAACTAAACCAAACACTCCTTTAAACATTCACTACAAGCACTCAAAACACACTTGAGGACTCGTTAGACCCTCAAACCGTTACCCGACCTTGACACACAATAAACGACTCATAAAAGAGACTCTCGGGGGTACAACCTTGTATCGAGCTCGGTATTCTACCTAGCTCCTACTACTTATTATCTTCCGAAATCACTTCCAAATCCTTATGCTATAATCCATGAAACTTCCTTCCGTCGCACATAAACCTACAAAACATTAACAACTAAAAGAATAAGCTTACGCTTAGTAAGTAAAACGATAATCACATAACATCATACTTCAATCAAACACATAAGCATCACATATCTCCAAACACTTACTTAGCTACTCCACTCTCTAATTCTTGCATAATCACCTAACATCAACTTACCATCACAACCAAATTCACCACTTAGATCCTATTCATCCTAGCATATAAGCATATATCCAACCTCTTATCACTAACCACAAAACATACATAACACATACAAGCTAAACAACATGGTTAACATCATCAACAACACAATCTTCCATCATCCTCATCATCCTTCATAACTAATCAAGACCTAATAACATAATAATCAAATACATAAACAAGGGTTAACAAAACCCATTAAACAAAATCATCTTTCTTACCAAATCATCATATGATCACACCTAGATCATATGATGATATCCCACTTTCCTACTCATCTACAACTTCACTAAAACAAGATAATAGATTACTTACTTGCATAAGATCATAACTAAGGAAGGCTATGGACATAAGATCTTCATCTTCTTCATCCTTGATCAATAACTAGTTTTTCCCTCTCTTTTTCCTTCTCTCTAAAAACCGGCCTCTCACTTCTCCCTCAATAATTCATGAAATCTCTAGAATAAGCTAGTTAATACTATTTAGGTAGATCTTTGGGCTTTTGGCAAGAATGGTCCCTCAAGTCTCTTTTATCCTATTTTAGCCACAACTAACTTATAACACATAATTAACACTTGACAACTTAGGCCCTTCTAGTTTATACATCATATTTTATATCACTACATTAGTCATACTTTGACTGTTAGTTTGACCTTCGGGTTTGACTTCCACGTAACTTTGTTGACCAACCAATCACATAAAGTCTTTAACATATTCCACCTAAGGTGGGGTCCCAACACCTGGGGAACGGGTGTTACAATTCTATCCCCCTTATTTAGATTTCGTCCCCGAAATCTGTCGTTCTTTACTATCCTACACTTAGTCACTTATTTCCTCTCATTCCAAACACCTTAACTCCTAGTTTATTTAGTGCAACGATCTAAATGATCTTGCAATTCTATGCATACTACAACATATCACATGCCCTAATCCACATTACTCTCGCTTACTTCTATACCACACAACTCTTGCTTAGATATTACATAATACAAGACTTACTTATTACCACTAGTCATCATTCTAGTCCACTCTATTACCGTTACATCACCTTCTCACTCGCCTTATCCTCTACCCTCATTCTTTGACTACTTAATACTCAAGAAACTCGTGCTGTTTGACTTTACATAATCACACTCGACTAATACGTTCACATTCCATTACTTTCATTCATCATATTTTGCACAATGCCGCATAGCACATTATATCCTCATTACAATTTCTCCCTCCCATCAAGGTTCTCCTAAGTCTCAACTAAACGCCATGGTCTAATTCTAACCCTCCTATCTTAATCCTTACAATTCCTAACTAACTCTAAACTCCCGCTTTCTACTTCTCTAACCTTACTCGTGTCGTGTCGGCAACACATAGCCCACTTGTTTATAATTCCTCATTTATATGGAGAGGCGTCCCAATCGATGTAAATCAAGAAATATAAACTCGTGGTTATGTACTCCCGATATAACACTATCACTCCTATTTCCCAATCTAGCTTTTATTATTTCATTTTCATTTTATTTTTCACTTGTTATTTAAACTCTTCCGTTTTCTAGCTTGGATCCACTTTACTTTAACATTTTCCCCGAAAGGACCTTCACACATGCCAAGGATGTAGGCAATCTTTGCCGGTGAAGGCAATACGTTTTCATCCCGAAGGATCTTTAACATTCATCCAGAAGGATTCCTTAACATTCCTTTACTTGGTCATCCCGAGGGATACCTCATTTAACATTCATCCCGAAGGATCATTAACATTCATCACTTTTCCACTTTCACATTTTAACATTGGATCCAAGCTATTAACATTTTACATACATTATTACGTTCGTTTATTATAGTAATTACCGCTAATCGCCTTAGCAGTAATATGATAATTTCAGAACAACGCCTTTATCTCATACACACTCCTTACATTCTTAATCCGCTTTAGTTATTTTCATATCTTTACTTTACCTCTTGCATTCTTAGCCTTCATTAATCATCTTCACATTCTTACTTTACATTTTAGTCCACTCGACTCATTTACATCTAGACTTCTCACATTTTACCAACCGAAACTCATGCATTTATTATAGTGATTACAGCTAATCGCCTTAGCCGTAATATGGTAATTTCAAGACAACGTCTTTATCTCATGCACACTCCTCTCATTCTTTCTTTCATTTATAATCCCTCACATTTTTTTTTTTATTTTTTATTCTCATATATTTTCTCTCTTCGTTTAGTCTCACTCGCTTCCTTTTCATGTAGACCTTACATAGGTCGTCAACTATAACACATTCATTCATTATTAATAATTACAGCTAATCGCCTTAGCCGTAATATAATTATTTCATGACAACACCTTAGCTTCACACATGTTCATCTCATTATCGCTATTATTACTTAGGAAGTTTCGCTCTATTTCATTATTTACTCAATCCCTATGCCTTTCCTCATTTTGTAACATAACCAAGCTCATCACGGATTTATTATGTAATAATTTATATCATTTCTTCACCACACACATTCAACGTTACCACACATTCGTAATCACGCTCCTAATACTTTGACTTTCCACCAACCCGTCTCTAATACCTCATTAATGATCATCACACTAAGTATAATTACTCACAAGACTATACTTTGGTCATCCCTATCTCACAAGCCATGCACTTTCCTTATTAGTCACATTTCCTATAAACCACCACACATCTTATTACATCCATTCGCTCTCGCTAAACTACCATAGCACACAATCACATAATCATGTAATGATTACCGAGACAGCCCGAGGTGCACGGTAATCCTATCACTCACACGTCAAGTATCCCACTACATATATCACATAAAACACACTTATAAGTCCCCATCATTATACTCATGTAGCAATCACCTAGTTCATATCAAAACTCAACATTCACATCCTATAACTTACAAACTATTTGGCCGCATTTCTTAAACTTAAACTTAACGCGTCTACGAGTGGTTTAAGTCTAGGCAACCTATAGTGGAAACCTAATTCACTTAAACCGAAGCTCTGATACCAAGTTGTTACACCCCGTACCCGTTTAGACCAAAATTTAAAACTTTTTACGCGGAAACGACTCACTTTTACGGACACCTGCTTACTCTTTTGACCACTGAAAAAAATCTATAAACTTTCAGACCTTGAGACTATTTTTAGATGAAAGTAGACTCAATTAGCTTCGAAACGATAGGTGGCACGACCCATGACGACTTACGGATCAAAAGATATGATTTTTACAATTACCAAATCTGGACTGTTGAATAGATGCGCCGTATCTCAAAAAGGAGATGCGCCTCATCTCATGATACGCCGTATCTCAAAAAGGAGATACGCCGTATCTACCCCAAAAATCTGCTCAGAACCTACTGTCTCAAAAATGCAGTTTCGCGAAGCCCGTTCAGAAACCCGACCTCCCGGACTCAAAACTTGACGAAACTTTCCAGAATCCTCTAGTATATCAATACAATCATTTTCATACAAAAACATTCACCTTACGACACCCCGAAGGGGTACTTTACAAATTAGACGGGTTATTCAAAATAACCCGTTTTGACCCATTTTCACATCAAACCACTTATACCACTTCCGTTTTACACAAAACTTGGCCAACTTCATTACTATATCATAACCAACACGTTCCAACTACACTTGACCCGTTTACCACCCAAAATGGGCACAAACACAACTAAACCAAACGCTCCTTTAAACATTCACTACAAGCACTCAAAACACACTTGAGGACTCGTTAGACCCTCAAACCGTTACCCGACCTTGACACACAATAAACGACTCATAAAAGAGACTCTCGGGGGTACAACCTTGTCTCGAGCTCGGTATTCTACCTAGCTCCTACTACTTATTATCTTCCGAAATCACTTCCAAATCCTTATGCTATAATCCATGAAACTTCCTTCCGTCGCACATAAACCTACAAAACATTAACAACTAAAAGAATAAGCTTACGCTTAGTAAGTAAAACGATAATCACATAACATCATACTTCAAATCAAACACATAAGCATCACATATCTCCAAACACTTACTTAGCTACTCCACTCTCTAATTCTTGCATAATCACCTAACATCAACTTACCATCACAACCAAATTCACCACTTAGATCATATTCATCCTAGCACATAAGCACATATCCAATCTCTTATCACTAACCACAAAACATACATAACACATACATGTTAGACATCCATATAATACATGCCATCATCATTTTACTTACCTTGGTCCAAGCTAAACATCATCAACAACACAATCTTCCATCATCCTCATCATCCTTCATAACTAATCAAGACCTAATAACATAATAATCAAATACATAAACAAGGGTTAACAAAACCCATTAAACAAAATCATCTTTCTTACCAAATCATCATATGATCACACCTAGATCATATGATGATATCCCACTTTCCTACTCATCTACAACTTCACTAAAACAAGATAATAGATTACTTACTTGCATAAGATCATAACTAAGGAAGGCTATGGACATAAGATCTTCATCTTCTTCATCCTTGATCAATAACTAGTTTTTCCCTCTCTTTTTCCTTCTCTCTAAAAACCGGCCTCTCACTTCTCCCTCAATAATTCATGAAATCTCTAGAATAAGCTAGTTAATACTAGTTAGGTGGATCTTTGGGCTTTTGGCAAGAATGGTCCCTCAAGTCTCTTTTATCCTATTTTAGCCACAACTAACTTATAACACATAATTAACACTTGACAACTTAGGCCCTTCTAGTTTATACATCATATTTTATATCACTACATTAGTCATACTTTGACTGTTAGTTTGACCTTCAGGTTTGACTTCTACGTAACTTTGTTGACCAACCAATCATATTAAGTCTTTAACATATTCCACCTAGGGTGGGGTCCCAACACCTGGGGAACGGGTGTTACAACGGTTGCCAAGCAAAAATGTCCAAGTTATTCTTCAACAAATGACATAGGTCTTTCTTTCCTTGGTTCTTCAGGCTTCCCCCCAAAGTGACTGTTTGGTCCGCGAACTTGGGATGTATCGCAACTTTTACGCCTTCTTTAGCCGGAACTTCTTCGAAACTTAGTTGTGATGAGGGTTCTGCTACCATCTGGCATTCCATGGGTGTGATTTTGTCACTATGTATTGTGACCACCCCTCCTTGGGTGGGGAATTTAATCATGTGTGGGCCGTGGAAGGAATGAGTTTAAGCTGTCTTATCCCTGGTCGGCCTATTATGCCATTATATTGGGAGGGTGATCTGACAATCATGAAGTTCATCCAAGCACTTGAGGAGTTCTCTTCATCTCCTAAGGTTACTTCCAATAGAATCTGTCCCAAAGGCCATGACAACTCTCCGCTGAATTCGAGCAGGGGGGTCGTAGCAGGGATCATTCTTTTCTTAACTTCCGGGCTCAAGCGATTGAAACAATGTTAGTACAAAACCTCTGAGGCGCTTCCGTTGTCCACATACATCCGGTGCACGTGGTGTCCGCCTACTTCTGCCTTTATCACCAGCGGATGATCGTCCCAGTCATCCTCCCTTATAGGAGGGAAAGATATTTCCATATTGGGGTAGGCGCTAGAGGTTGTTTTCTGCTTCACATTCCGCGGCAAGGCCTGTATCATGAATATGGCCGGGGCTTTATCTTTAGCCGCTGTTTCCTTCTTGCCGCTCTTGGAGGTCCCGCCTTTTTGGCTCCCGTTCTTAATCTCTTTCACTAGATGTGCCAGTTGTCCTGATCTGACTGCTTCTTCAATTTGTTTTCTCAATTGAAAACATTCGTCCGTGTGATGGCCTCTTTCTCTGTGAAAGTCACAGTATTTGTCCTTGTTTCTGGACTCGGCCGGACTTGACATTGGTGGTGGGGCCGTGAACTTGACTGAATCCATTGCGAGAATCTCTTTTGGTGTTTTTGTGAGGGGCGTAAATCTATCACTCCGCTTTCGGTCTGCCCTGGAGCGTTGTTTGAATTCTGTCTTTCTATCAAAAGGCTGGCTATTGGTTGCCCGGGATCCTCCTTCGCCGGACTTCCACGAGGAACGGTCCTGTTTTTTCCTAGATAGGTTTGCTGCGGCAGTTTCCCCTCGGACGAACGCAGTGGTAATCTTCCACATCTCGTCCATGGTCTTTGGGATTTTATCATTAAGTCTCCTGATTAACTCTGGGTTGTTAATTCCGTGCATGAACCCTGAGACTCTCATGCATTCCGGGGCACCCTTTACTTGCATGCTTTCTGCCTTGAAACGGTCAACAAATGCCGTTGTTGTTTCCCCTTCTCTTTGTTTGATGTGATGGAGCTCTACCGGGTCTTTAGTATACTTCTTTTATTGGAGAAAGTAGGACATGAAGTATTTCTTGAGATCCTCAAAGTTGTCAATGCTTTCTGCCGGCAAGTCGTCAAACCACATTCAAGCATGCCCCATGAGGGTGGAGTTAAACATATGACACCATGTGGGCATGGCCCATCGCTCTACTTTGGCTGCGGTGCAGAAGCTTTTCATGTGGTCCTCCGGATCCCCGGTTCCATCGTAAGTCTTGACATTATTAGGCATTCTGGTTCTTTTTGGGAATTTGAAACCCCTAATCCTCAATGTGAAGGGATTAGCGTCTTCAACGTCATAGGGATGATAAAGATCATCTTCTTCCCCTTTGCTCTTTCCAGACTTTGCCTCCCAGTATTCCCCCGCACTGTCCTCACTTTCTACGGGTGTCCGCTTCCGAGGTCGCTCAGGGCCGGAGTATGTGGACCTATCTCGGGTTCCGTGCTCCCTGGAACGAGGGACGCGGCTGAGGGTTGGGCTAGGTGACCTTTTCCTGCTGCTTTCTGGGCCTCTTTCCTCATGAGGACGCCCACCTTGTCTATAACGCTGTGCTTCATTTCTGCGCTCTCTTCTAGCACGGCTTTTTGTTCTAAGCCTAGAGAATACGTCTGCCTTCTTCTCTCCTAGGCGTGACTTAACATCCCCCCTCCTTTCTCCCAAACGGGTAAAAACGGTAGATCGGGGGTATTCCATTTCTTTGTCGCCGCCCCTAGGCTCTTTGCTAAGTCTAGAGAAAACGCTTCGGGAGTAAGAGCTTTCAGAGGGCCCCGATCTGTAACTAGGACTGGAATTCCGCCTCTTTTCGCTCTTTCTTTCCCATAGGGATCTTGACTGAGAGTTTTTGGACGGTCCTTGACTAGGACTGGATTTCCGCCTCTTTTCGCTCTTTCTTTCCCATAGGGATTTTGACTGAGAGTTTTTGGACAGTCCTTGCGGGGAAGGGTTTTCCCGCGACTCATCCTCGAAATCAAGGCGGGTCCTTACTTGATTCAGCTTTTCTGCATGGACCTTCTCGGACATTAGTGGCAGCAATCGGTCGTAGTGCTGATTGCAAAACTCCCTGATTGCTTCATCCGGGAGGGATTCCACATGGCGTTCCTGCTCCTTCTCTTTTCCCGTGTCACGAGTGTTACGCACGGTGAAAGGTTCCAAGGAGGGAGAAGGATTGTTTCCTTGATTGCTCATGGTAGATTTTTCTTCCTTTTGAAACGCAGTTTATGTAACTGGTCCCACGGATGGCGCCAACTTGTTGGTACAAATCTTGGGCACACTCCCAGACCTAGGTTAGACTAGCTCTTGGAGGGTAGATCTTGCACTGAGTACTTCGTGTGAACTGCTAAGAGAAAAGTAGCACCGTTAGTCTTACCGCGGAAGGGGGGTTCCGCGGTTAGCCTCGGGTGTGAGAGTAAGTATATTGGTTGAGAGAGATAGTTTAAGTGCGGACTATGTGTAGTAAATGCAGTTAGGTGTGGTAATAAATGAGATGGGGGTATTTATACTACCCGTATACTTACTGTAGCTACCTCGAGACGCTGCGCATTAATTACCGAGTAGGTAAGTGTCAGAGTGGCGCATGGTTGCGCCTTACCTTAGTAGGTAAATGTCAGAGCAGCGCATGGTTGCGCCTTACCTTAGTAGGTAAATGTCAGATCAGCGCATGGTTGCGCCTTACCTTAGTAGGTAAATGTCAGATCAAGTGGAAGACACAATCCCACAAGATCTGGCTTTAGGTAGTCGCGGCTTGATAGCTGTCGACATCGGGTTCCATCCCCGGTCTTGAGAGACCGGGGATGTTCTTGTCCGGATTGTGGGATTGGGATCTGCCATGGTTGAAGATGTTAGTTGTGCCCGGCCCAGTATGCTGGGGTCCGGGGATACTATACACGATCAGTAGGCGCATATGAAATATGAGGTTATGGTTTCTTCTAACCCTTCTCATTTTAATTTTTCTTTCCGCCTATAAGGCTAAACCTACAACGATGCAATAAATGATTTAGAGACATATCTGTGTCTAAACTCACATGTCATTGGTTTGGTTCGTGAAGAAGTCGATATTTTTATTAGAACAAATTCACTACTGTGTTACGGATTTAGACGCAAGTTTAACTCTCTCAATCACTTCTTTTAAAATCATATTACAATTTCCAGCTACTTGTTATATTATCCACATTGAGGTTATTGGCACATCCATGTGATGACTATAAACGGGTAAACAAATGCGGTTCTTTTTGTACAGGTTAAAATGCCCCAAAGAAATGAGATAGATTCCATTGTTTAATATGCGCATTTGAACCATGACAGTAGCAAAAGTAATGCATGGATCAATACGGCTAGTCTACTACAACTGTGGAAAACATTAACAAGATGACGGTGAGTCGGTAAGTCCACGACAGTGGGTGACTGTTTAACGAGGTGGTTAGATGGAGACCAGGACTACAGTTTGCTAACCCGCGACAGAAATTGTGTTTAAGCCTTTTTAAGTTGCAAATACTGTGGTGGTTAAGACATTTACAAAGTTGGTTCATGTTTGATTTTGGAAATTTAACATTACATCCATCTATAGTATGTAAATAAAATTTTATATATTGTTTAATTAATTAACTTGTTATCCAAGTCTTGGCATCAAGTAGATTAACCTCAATTGTTGCATTAAAAAATTACATAAGTTCTTTGTAAAATTGTTTGTTGTTGTTACAAAAACATGTTCTTGACATGAACTTAAGGTAGTTTGTTCAGACAGTAGCATAAAGAGTGTGTCACAACTACAAATTCGCAAATCTTTTTGAATTAAAAAATCGTTGACATGTTGTTCAACCCTATAACAAAGAGACTATATAGGTTTGATCTTGGTGTGTGTTAGTTGCAAGAATTTAGATGTAAAAACCCCATTAAACAATATTCATTCGTATGATCGTTTTGACTTAACAATGGAAACTGGAAGCCAAGATGAAATTGAGGACTTGTCGTCTAGGCCTCCTCTACCAACAGGCAATAACGGGCATGCTCTTAATTTTGAAATGAAGGGCCAGCCTTACCTAAGGAACAGATCAAGCTCACAGATTGATATCCAAGATGACATGTTATACTCGATTAAAGATCGTCCACTTCCCATTTTTCTTAAGGTTTTTGAGCATGCACCCGTGATTTTCTAAACGTTGTATTTTGTTATGTTAAGAGATATGAAGTTTGTTATCTTTAATGCAGTTTGAAGATGTCGAGTTTAAGGTGAAAATAAGCAAAGCGACGCCTGGTAATCCAGTTAAGGCGGTTATGTCAAAGGTGGTTTCGCAAACAAGCACAGGGCAAGATAACTATAAGCAGATTTTGAAGGGCATAACAGGAAGCATTGGCCCGGGTGAGATCCTTGCTTTAATGGGTCCTTCTGGTAGTGGAAAAACGACTCTTTTGAAAGTCATAGGGGGGAGGTTACGTGATAACATCAAGGGAACTGTCACATATAACGACGTTCCATATAGTCCCGTTCTTAAAAGAAGGTTAGCTATATGATCAAATAATTTAAGACACATATCTTTCATCACATGTTTTAGGGGGCGTTTATTAAAAGTGCTTTTCTTTCGGTTGGAATAGTTGTATCAAAACTGTTTATTGGAAACAACTTATTTCACTTGCAGATAATGAAAGTATTTTGGATAAGCAATACCAAACACCCCGGAATTTGTTTAATGATAAATCCCAAATACTTCCCTTATTCTACTTATTGGCTTCATGTACAGGATTGGGTTTGTTACACAAGATGACGTGCTCTTACCACAACTAACAGTCGAGGAAACTTTGATTTTCGCTGCCTTTTTAAGACTTTCAAGCAACATGAGTCAAAGACAGAAATTGGAAAGAGTTGAGACCATTCTTAAGGAATTAGGACTTGAAAGGTAAGTTTTTAATTCGTTTATGGAAAAAAATAATATGGAACCAGTATCATGCATATTAACTTTTTCCTTACTAGTTCATTGTTCTTATAATTTGAAAACAAATAAGATGCCGTAAGACACGAGTAGGAGGAGGATTTGTTAGTGGAATATCCGGGGGTGAAAGAAAAAGAACAAGTATAGGATACGAGATCCTTGTTGATCCTTCATTGTTATTGCTTGATGAACCAACTTCAGGGCTTGATTCCACAGCAGCGAACAAACTCATTCAGATTTTAAGAGAAAACGCCAAGGTACTAATAAACATATACCCATGTAGAACAACTGGACAAGAAATCAAGTATTGAAAATTGTGCTAATTGTGTCCGTTTTTTTTTATTAATAATTATTATTATTTTTTTTTTTTTATTTTTTTTTATTTATTTTTTATTTTATTTATTTATTTAGGCCGGCAGGACAATCATTACAACGATCCACCAACCATCGAGTAAAATGTTTCATATGTTTGATAAGATCTTATTGATATCAGAAGGCCATCCTATGTACTATGGAAAGGCAAGAGAAGCTATGGACTATTTCTCGTCCTTGAGGTTCATCCCCGACATAGCCATGAATCCTGCAGAGTTCTTGCTCGATTTAGCAACGGGTCAAGTAAACGACATTAGTGCCCCTGATGATATTGTTCCTCCTAAAGGCACCAGCGAATACGAAAGAGCTGTAATCAGGGTAAATACCATTTTGTTCCTATCATTTACCAACTTAGACGGTGTTTGGGATTTCTTATTAAGTACTTATCTGCTTTATTTTTAAGGCAGATAAGCACTTCTGAAGTGTCTGGTGACACAGTTCATGTGCCTATGTTAAAGGGGTCATTTGGGATTTGCTTATTTTAAAGTGTTTATAGGCTTTAAAAAGAAGCAGATTGGTAAATGGTAACTGCTTATTTTTAAGCATCATTCCTTCTAAAATACACAAATAAGCAGTTTTCAATAAAGCATTTGGGATTGTTTATCTCATTTAAAACTATGTAATAAGAAAATAATCACTTTAAAATAAGCAGGTTGGTTACTATTTATTTCTAAAGCATATAGACCAGTTTAAATCAGAAAATCCTCGACGTACACCCTTGTCATAGTTTTGATTCTTACCACATCGTGTATGCAACCAGTATGTACAACAAAAGTATAAGACCAGACTCGAGAGAAATGAGAAAGAAGCTAATCATATAACAGGAAAGGCACCCGAACATCTTAGATTAGCGATTCAAGTGAAGAAAGATTGGACAATAAGCTGGTGGGATCAGTTTTTGATATTATTCAAGAGAACATACAGAGAGAGGTGGAGAGATTACTTTGATATACTAAGAATAGTCCAATCTCTCGGAGTTGCCCTCTTGTTAGGACTTCTGTGGTGGAAATCTAGCTACGTTGACGAGGCTCACCTTAGAGATCAGGTAAGTTTCTACATTTGTGAATTAGAGATGCCAAATGGATGGGTCTAATAACTACAAAACAAGTTCAGGTTGACCAAAAATCACTTTTTTTGGCCATCTAAAATAATTGTACAGTATTTAATTAACTGATTAAATAATAAATTTTAAACAAAATATCAATTGATTAGCTTATTTGTAGTAGATATAAGCACTTTAGAGTTCCATCTTTTTTTATAAATAGTTTTACATTCTTCAAAATGCAGATCGGCTTGTTATTCTACGTGTGTATTTTTTGGACATCATCATCAATATTTGGAGCAGTATACGTTTTCCCATTTGAGAAGTTTTTTCTAGTTAAAGAAAGAAAAGCGGATATGTATAGGCTAAGCGCATACTATGTCTGCAGCACATTGTGTGACATGATCGCACACGTCACCTACCCAACTGTGTTCATGTCCATTTTGTACTTCATGGTCAATTTCAAGAAAACCTTACAATGCTTCTTCTTGACATTATCCGCAATCTTATTAATAGCTGTAACAAGCCAAGTAAGTCTATACTCTGCATCCATCATTTAAATTTCGGGAAGTAAGCTAACGCGTCAAGATTTATTGTCTAAATAGGGTGCTGGAGAAATGTTTGGAGCTGCGGTGATGAGCATTAGAAGGGCAGGGATGTTTGCTTCTTTGATACTAATGTTGTTTCTTCTTACCGGAGGCTACTATGTTCAGGTAATGACTCAAAAAAAAGTTCCAACATTCGTAAACAATTATGGGAAAGAAACATTGTGAAAAAAGTGAGCGTTAAATTAGTTGTTTTACCATCTAACCCTGAAAAATAAATAATCCTCACCACCTAAATTAAAAAAGGAAGTTAATGCATTTATTATCAATACAAAACCACTATACTATTACAGCAATGATCTAATTTCTTCAAATAGAATGATATAAAATTTGAGCCATTTGACGCATTGCCATATTAGCTAAATATCGACCCTTTTGATATAAAATACAAGCTAAATCGGCTCATTTCTAAGTAAATGAGCAGAAACTGTCACATGCAAGCTCGTGTTTCACAAACTGGTCTTTGTTTATCAACTTTTGCAGCATATACCGCAATTTATGCAATGGTTGAAGTATATATCGTTCATGTACCACGGATTCAGGCTGCTACTTAAAGTGCAATACACGGGTGATGAGTTGTACGATTGTGAAAGCAAAGGAGGATGCAGGCCATTGCAGAGTTCGCCATCATTTGATACTGTAAACTTAAATGGAGGTTGGAAAGAAGTTTGGATGCTGCTAGGAATGGGTTTGGTGTATCGTTTGTTGGCCTATATTTGTCTTCGTCGAAAGATTAGTCAAAGCAATATCTGATTAATACTCATTAAAAATATTATTCAAGATCACCATCTTGTTGTATGATCACAAAGCTTACTTATGCATCTAAGTTGAGAGAGTTTTTGCTTGAATAAGATCTCACGTTGTCTTAGTCTCATAGACATCATAAAATGGATAAGCAGTAATTCCTTATAAATGTGTCCGGTTAAAAAATACAATTTTAATACAAGTGAACAGCCGTAAGTTCACTTAATCACTTGTATTCTCCTTAAGTAAAGTCTTAACAAAGTCAAACCCTTAATTACTATGACAAACATATAATAACAATGGCGCAATATCTTTCCAGCGTATCTTCTTCACTTGCCTCATGAGTCAACTTCATCCTGACCACCATCACCACATCTAAACCAAACAATGACGAAAGTTTAAGGTAAAAAACAATAGATTAAAAATGGGATATGTGCGCCTCCTGCTATGACTGTTTTTATGGATCATGACAAGATTGACACCATTGTTAAGAAAAATTACTCACAAGATTTAATTAGCTTAAACTAACCCATAGGGACCTAAAAATCTAAGGCAACAAACATAAGGCTTTTTAGTGAAAAGTTTTGAGTTGAAAAACCTCTACTTTAGTCTAATTTAGTTAGACGGGGAGCTGCTCGCAAATCTTTCATATTTCAAAATCCATAGAACAATACTTCAAGTTGGTAATGTTGCTTACTTCATCTAAAAAAGTATACAATTAGACATCTCACTGATTTCCGTCCAGGTAAACAAATATCATAATATGACTAGCACATCCCTAAGCAACAGGTAAACAAATGCATGATCTTTCATTCTACTGTCACAGAAAGTACTAATGATAAAATGGGCAACGAGGCATCTTAAAAGTTTGCATGCCACTAATTAAGTTCATGCTCATTGTATGTCTTAGAAGAGTTACCATTGACAATGAAAACCTTGATAAACGCTATGAAAACAAACTCATAAGACAATTGACCTCAAGTTGTTTAACTGAGGTATGTTACAATTAGTAACCTTATAAAACATAGTCTAATAGCCAAATTTTATATGAGAATCACGTTATACAGAACATTAACAATTTTTATATCATGTCCACATGGTTCAAAAACTAATGTATTAAGAAACAGCTAGACAATTTCATACTCAAATAAACAAAGACTAAACTTGCATTGCACAATGTCAACTTAAAAATACTACTATACCTACCATTGTGCCGTTGCCACTCTCTACCACAAATATTTAGTTAACCGGTCACATAAGACTTTTGGAGAAATGGGTCAAGAGTTCCAATCCCAACTTCTGGAATAGGTGATCATTACCCGGGGCTAGGTCCTTGAGAAAGGGTTGGTCAACACCCAAAAAGAGTGCAGGGGGGGTCAGCGTTTCCTCAGTATTAAAACCTTTTGAAGAAAAATACTACTCTACCTAATTTTCACATGCATTGTGCTTATAAAATGACTTAACAAAGTCAAGCTTTTAACTACTACAATTAGATAATAGTTAAATTACAAATATAAACATTTTCCCAGCTAATCTTCTGAACTTGTTTAATTAGTCAACTTTGTCATGATCACAACAATCATATAGTTTTTTATCAAACAATTCTATCACAAGTTTATAAAATGGAACTAGTCCCATATTTGGATCCCACTACAACTTCAAGTCTTCAACTTCAAGCTCCATCACACCACCTTGGCAAAACATGTTCCATTCAGCTTCCACCAGCAAACCACAAATCTCACCACCATCAACCACTGATGAATCGCTGCCACCATCACGCTCTAGAAACCCTCAGGTACGTCTAGCACTTTACGTAGCAATGGCACAAGCAGGTTTAGGTTTTGCAATTTTTGTGATATATGGTTTATCCAGATTACTTGAAGAATATTTGAGACCAATATTATGGGCTGTGCTTTAATTTGTTCTATACCGTTACGTGGTATCCAGGAAACCCTTGTGTCGTTTTGGTCTGAACCGTTAGAAAAAGGTCTAGTTGCAACTATATTAGCTATCCCTTTTTCTATATACAAGATTTTTGTTGGGACACTTGTTGAGATTAAAGATTTCTTGATTAAGCTAGTAACTCGTTGTAAGACTAATAAACCGGATAAAAAACAAAGTGGCTTTTCAGTTTTGGTGAAATGGTTGGTGTCTTTTTGGGTTTTTGTTATGGTTTATGAAATATTTGGTTTGTTTGGTGGTGTCATCTTGTTGGGGTTAGGGTCAATGTTTACTTTTAGTAATGTGAAGTCTAAGATGTCGCGGTTATGGGGTCTTGAGTTAAAAAGTAACGTTTATTCAGTTCTTTTGACGAAAAGGATTTTGATAAGGTTGGAAACTATTGTGGCGATCGGGTTGATTGTAGGAATGATTTTGGGATCTTTTGTTGGGATTGTGTTTATTTCGTATAAGATTGGGGTTGAAGGGAAAGAGGTTGTTTTTTCAATTAAGTCACATGTTGAAGAGAATAATTACGCTGAGAAAATTGGATTAAAGCAATGGATGGATGATAATAATGTGCCAGAAATGGTGGATAGGTATACTACTAAGTTATATGAAACAGTAGACGAACATGTTGATAGTTTAGCAATGGAATATAACGTTACGGAAATTGTTCAAGAAATGAAACAATTAATTACACAATTTTTTAACCAAGGTAACTATTCTGCACCTTCCACTGCATTAGTAACCTTAAACCCGTATACTGAAAGGATATCAAGTTTAAAGAAGGTGGTTATTAATCGTGAATGGTCAGCAATTTATCCAGAAATCAGTGCTATTTTAAACGAGGTACAAGTGAGTAAAGAGGAGATGATTAAGAAAGCGAAAGCAATTGTTTTTCAAGGAACAGATGTGCTACAACGAGTGCTTGCAAGTAGTAAATCGGTAGTGGGTGGTAGTACTAAGCTTGTTGCTATAGTAATCAATTCAATAGTCTCTGGAGCAGCCGGAATTTTAGACTTTGTGTCTCAAGCGATGGTATTCATTGGGGTTTTGTATGCTTTGATAACATCAGATTCTGGCGGTGTTACCGAACACGTAATGCATATGATACCAATGTCGAGATCTGCTAGGACAAGATGTGTTGAGGTTCTTGATAAAGCTATTTCCGGGGTTCTTTTGGCATCAGCAGAGATTGCGGTTTTTCAAGGGTGTCTTACTTGGCTTTTGTTCAAACTATTTAATATTCATTTCTTATACATGTCAACACTTCTTGCATTTATCAATCCTTTGCTTCCGATTTTTCCATTCTTTTTCTCCACGATCCCAGCAGCATTGCAGTTAGTACTTGAAGGTAGATATGTTCTTGCGGCTTGCTTGTCGATTCTTCATTTTTTGCTTACAGACTATGGTACCGCCGAGATCCAAGAGAGTATCCCTGGTTATAATGCGTATCTCACTGGTCTTAGCATCATTGGTGGAGTGGCATTGTTCCCATCTGCAATGGAGGTACATACCTATTTTTTTGAACGACAATTTTTTCACACTCTATACCACCTGTCTCACAATATATCTCACAAATGTCTCCAACTAGACTTGAACCCACAACCTCTTGGTTAGTTGGCACACTCACATACCACTAGGCCAGATGCATTGGGTGGAGGTACTAACTATTAGTAAATTTGCCACGATGGATAGGTCGGTTGGGTTTGGGTAATGGTCAAGGGCCTCATTGCTAATCCAATCTAGTGATTAGTATGATAACTATTTTTTTTTTCCCTTTATATAAAAATAAGTTTTTGTACATCCGAGTCATTAAACAAACGCTTTGTGTTCTATTGGGGTCTTTTTACACACAAAACTGTAAGGTAGCGGTTTTATAGATGGTAGTCTTTATATTAAAAGGATATATTGATGTAAGGAGCATTGATGATGCTTAACTCATGTTGCTATTTGATGTTAAAAGAATTGAAATAAGAACCTAAGAATGTGATTTAGCAGGTTTGCCTGTTTCTAATTAGTTTTCTCCAATTTACCTATTTGACCCGTTATAGTAAATGGGTTAAAGTTTCTAACTGTAACAATCAGCATCTTAAGAATGCGAGTTCCTTATTACTTCTTCATAAACCTGGCATCGTTGTTACCGTTGTTTATTGTTAAATTTACATAATGCAGGGAGCGATAATGGGGCCACTGATAATGACTCTTGTTATTGGCCTCAAAGATTTGTATGCAGAATTTGTTTTGGATGAACTAAAAGAAGAAATAGAGGAGTAATTAAGGATGTTTTGGTCTTTCTATGCTATCATTTCGCATGCCAATGATTTGATCGAGCAGCAGCAATGTATCAACTCTGGAAGCATATATATGGTTTACATTCTTCGTAAAGTTGATGGGTCACTTTACTTTCCTTTTGTTAGAAATTGTATCCTTGTAACTTGTAACCTTGTATCGTCTAAAGAAATCAAGTGTTCGTAGTTTCTTTTTTAACCGTCTGTTTTTATATCAGACGAAAGTAACATCATAATTTAAAAAGAGAAGAACATAATTTAAAAAGAGATACTCTAATTCATATCTAACAGGTAAATGAATGATGTTTTTTCATGTTAAGTTTATTCGAGAAGGCGAGTTTTTGAGTCAGATGTACGCGGTTTGCTACAACCCTACGCCACTTTCACATGCAGAATGTTCAAAAAAAAGCCTCAACAAAGTCAAACCCTTAAAAGTACGGTTACTATTACAATTACACACAAACAAAATAAAATACAAATATCTTTAATTCTTTACAACTCATCTTGTCCCAATAAGTCAACTTCATTATCGACAGAAAAAATTACACTTTTGGTCCCTGCGATTTGCTTAGATTTCATGTTTAGTACCTAAGTCGTTTTAATTACACCAGAGATACATATTTTTGAACCTTGCACTTATTTAGTCCCTATTTTGGATGGGCCGTTAGTTTGACTGTTAAGTATTTAAATAATATTTGCCCGTTAGTCTCTCCGTTAATATTTTTTGCATCGTTAGTCCTCATTTTCTAAAATGAATTAAAAAGGGCAGCATGGCTCGAAATCGGGTCTTATTGCCCAAAAACCAACGCCCCAACCACTGGACTAAGCGTCCAGTGGTGTAATTATATCAAAATAAATTATTTTTAAAATTTTTTTCTGCTTAAACTCGTTTTATCTGTTTTCGTCTGTTTTTATACGTTTTCGTCCGTTTTTTTACGTTTTCGTACGTTCTTATATGTTTTTATATGTTTTCGTCCGTTTTTTTACGTTTTTGTTCGTGTTTTACGTTTTCGTTCGTTTTTTTAAGTTTTTGTCCATTTTTTTACGTTCTCGTTCGTTTTTTTACGTTTTTGTCCGTTTTTTTACGTTTTCGTCCGTTTTTATACGTTTTTGTCCTTATTTACGTTTTCCTCCGTTTTTATACGTTTTTTACATTTTTGTCCTTTTTTACGTTCTCGTCCGTTTTTTTACGTTTTCGTCCGTTTTTTTACGTTCTCTTCCGTTTTTTTACGCTTTCGTCCGTTTTTTTTACGTTTTTGTCTTTTTTTTTTCTCGTCCGTTTTTTACATTTTTGTCTGTTTTTTTTATGTTTTTGTCTTTTTTCTACGTTTTTGTCCCTTTTTTACGTTTTCTTTCGTTTTTATACGTTTTTGTCACTTTTTTTAGTTTTAGTCCATTTTTATACGTTTTCGGCTATTTTTAAACGTTTTCGTCTGGTTTTTTATGTTTTTGTATGTTGTTATACATTTTCGTTCGTTTTTATACGTTTTCATCTGCTTTTTTACATTTTCGTTCGTTGTTATACATTTTCGAACAAAAACTAAAAAAAATAGACGAAAACGTATAAAAAGGGAGAAAACGTAAAAAAAACATACAAAAACGTTTAAAATTCAAGGAAAACGTAAAAAAAAAGGACAAAAACGTAAAAAACAAACATAAACATATAAAAATGGTTGAAAACGTATAAAAACGGACGAAAACGTTAAAAAACAGACGAAAATGTAAAAAAAGGGACGAAAACATATAAAAACGTAAAAAAAATGGACAAAACGAAAAAAAACCGGACGAGAACGTAAAAAAAAAGGACAAGAACGTAAAAAAATTGACGAAAACGTAAAAACACTGACAAAAACGTAAAACACAGACAGAAATGTAAAAAAACGGACGAAAACGTATGAAAACATAAAAAAACAGACGAAAATGGATAAAAACGAGTTTGAGCCAAAAAAAGGTTAAATATAATTTATTTTGATATAATTACACCACTGGACGCTTAGTCCAGTGGTTGGGGCGTTGGTTTTTGGGCAACAAGACCCGAGTTCGAGCCTATGATGCCCTTTTTAATTCATTTTAAAAAATGAGAATTAACGATGCAAAAAATATTAATGGAGGGACTAACAGGCAATTAATATTTAAACACTTAACGGTCCAACAAACTAACGGCCCATCCAAAATAGGGACTAAATGAGTGCAAGGTTTCAAAAATAGGTATGTCTGGTGTAATTAAAACGACTAAAGGACTAAACATGAAATCTGAGCAAACCACAGGGACCAAATGTGTAATTTTTTCTTATCGACATCATTCTTTCCATCTATCAAAAACTTACAAAAAAAAAAAGATATTATATATACAAAAAATGGAACTAATCCCATATTCCGATCCCACAACTACCACAACACCACCGTGGCAAGACATGTTCCGATCAGCCTCCACCCGCAAACCACCACCAAAACCACCATCAACCACCAATGACCCACCACCACAACCATCACTCTCCAGTGACCCACAAGTACGTTTAGCACTATACATAGCAATGGCACATGCAGGTTTAGCTTTTGCTATCTTTATAGTATATGGTATATCTAAGCTTCTAGAAGAATATTTAAGACCAATATTATGGGCTGTGCTTTGTAGTATTCCTTTACGTGGTATACAAGAAACCCTTGTCTCTTTTTGGACTAAGCCTTTGGAAACTGGTTTGTTTGATACTTTTTTAGCTATACCTGTTTATGTTCATAATGTTTTTGTTGGGACACTTGTTGAGGTTAAAGATTTTGTCTATAGGGTGATTCGGAGGAAGAGTAGAAAACCCGTTAGGAAACGAAGTGGCTTTTCGAGTTTGGTTAGATGGTTGGTGTCTTTTTGGGTTTTTGTTATGGTTTATGAACAATTTGGTGTGTTTGGTGGTGTGGCTTTGTTAGGGTTAGGGTTTATGTTTACTTCTAGTAAAGTTGAGTCTAAGATGTCGTCGTTTAAGGGTCGTGGTTTAAGAAGTAGTGGTTTTTCGGGTTTTTTGACTAAAGGGATTTTGAAGAGGTTGCAGACTATTGTGGCGATGGGGTTGATTTTGGGTATGATTTTGGGTTCTTTTGTTGGGGTGATGTTTTTTTCGTATAAGATTGGGGTTGAAGGGAAAGATGTGGTTTATTCAATTAAGTCACATGTGCAAGAGAATAATTATGCTGAGAAGATTGGGTTAAGGCAATGGATGGATGATAATAATGTTCCGGGAATGGTGGATAAGTATACGACTCAGTTTTATGAAACGGTAAATGAACAGATTGATAGTTTGGCTATGCAGTATAATGTGACGGTAATAGTTGAAGAAATGAGACAGTTGATTACACCACGGTTAAATGGAGGAAACTACTCTGCACCTTCTACTGCATTATCAACGCCAAACCCGTATGATGAAAAGATACTAAGTTTGAAGAAAATGGTTACTAATCGTGAATGGTCAGCAATTTATTCAGAAGTCAATGCTATGTTAAACGAGGCGCGTGTGAATAAAGTGGATATGATTGAGAAAGCGAAAGCAATTGCTTTTCAAGGAAAAGATGTGTTACAACGTGTGCTTGCAAGTAGCAAATCAATTATGGGTGGTAGTACCAAGCTCGTGTTTATAGTTATCAATTCAATACTTTCTGGAGCAGTGGAGCTTTTTAACTTTGTATCTCAATCGATGGTTTTCATATGGGTTTTGTATTCTTTGATAACATCAGATTCTGGTGGGGTTACTGAACAAGTTATGTATCTGATTCCAATTTCAAGACCTGCTAGGACACGATGTGTTGAGGTTCTTGATAAAGCTATTTCCGGGGTACTTTTGGCCACAGCAGAGATTGCGGTTTTTCAAGGGTGTCTCACTTGGCTTTTGTTTAGATTATTTAATATTCATTTTTTGTACATGTCAACGCTGCTTGCGTTTATCAACCCTTTGCTCCCAATATTTCCGTACTTTTTCTCTACGATTCCTGCAGTATTGCAATTGGTATTGGAAGGTAGATATATTGTTGCGGTTTGCTTGTTCATTATTCATCTTGTGCTTATAGAGTATGGTATTGCTGAGATTCACGAGGGCATCCCTGGTCATAGTCTGTATCTCACTGGGCTTAGCATCATTGGTGGAGTAGCATTGTTCCCATCTGCATTGGAGGTAAATAACTATTAATAAAGCTCGCAAAATGGGTGGGTCAGGTGGGTTGGGTAATGGGTCAAGACATGCCATTTTAATACAGGTCGACATTTGCTGGTTTTGGTTGACCTGAAAACACTTCTGCATCCACTTTATAAATCTTTTACTACTAATAAACTCTCTGATTGTGATTACTTAGGAGGTTGAATGTGTATAAAAGACTTTGGGCGAATTTCAACTTGTGTGACCCCACTGACCCGTTCCCTTTTTAGCTTGTTGATTTGACCCATATGACCCATTTAAGGTTGAATACAACCCAAATCGACTCATTCATAAGTAAATGGGTTGAAACTGCTACATCTAACAGACTAACAATTAGAATTCTGACTCCTGTACCTCCTATCAATTATTTATTGTTGAATTTCCATTATGCAGGGAGCAATAATGGGGCCGCTGATAACAACTGTTGTTATTGCTCTTAAAGATTTGTATGCAGAATATGTTTTGGATGAACCAAAAGAACCTAAAGATGAAAAAAAGGATTAGGGATGTTTGGACTTGTTATAGCCTATTTGCAGAAATATGTGAGCAGAGCCTATTTGCAGAAATATTTGCAGGTACAGTGTGTCGACTCTCTAAACATATTCTTACCGGACAGATTCTTTGTAAAGTTGATAGGTCGCTGCACCTATTTTGGTATAATTGTATTCTTTGGAAGTTGGTGATTGTTTGAAGCGACCGAGTGTTAATAACTTAATATATACATATATACTTGATACTACTTTATAAAGAATTTGTTGTTATGTTATTACTATTCTACCAAGCTTTAGTGTCCAGATTTTAATCCTCATAAGGTCATAGTTAGCGGGTCTGTCCTGATCATCGATTTCATAAAATGGGTTGGTTGCAGTCTTTAGTGGGCCCCACCTTAGTTCGGTTTTCAGGTATTATGGTACTACTCTAATCCCTTTCCGTTGATTCACATATCTAGCTACTGTATCTAAGTTTGGTACACTATATGATATATATCAGACGGCTTTGCAACTGATCAAGATCATATGAGCAAAGCATCATACTGAAGTTACCAACTTAAAAGTTTGCATATTTAATTCTGATTATGGGTTTATACTATATAAGGTTACGGAACTGGAGTCGCTTTTAATGTCATTCTGAAAAAATGTCCCATGCAAGTTGCAAAATAATGGGTTTTTTTTTTTTTTTTTTTTTTTTTTTTTTTTTTTTTTTTTTTAATCGACCACCTTGAAGCTTTGGTTTCCCTATGGGAATACTTCATCTATAAATACTTAAATCTCAGGTCAGGTGTAGTGTTGGAGATTGTAGGAAGAGAGTGTAAAATCAATGTCTAGATGCAAAAGTAACAGATTACACAAGTTTACTAACAGTGTTTGACCCCTCTCGACATAATCATCAATTGTGCCCCTAATGTTTGTATAGTTACGTTTATCTACACTTCTATTGAGAAATATGTACCTGCACAGCGCCACAGCATTTAGGCCTTTCATTTTAAGCATCCATAATAAGAGTTTTAACCTAGTACCTCCAAACACCCCCCCTAAGAAGACGATTTTATGAAGAAAGTGAGAGGGTGTCTACTGCACAACGATGACATCCTATTAGATTATAGTAGGATACATGTGCCCATGTCAATGGAAAGTTTTGAACATCTTAGGCCGAAAAACTTATCTATTCAAACAATTTTCTGCCTATTTATGAAATAACAAGTACACATGTCAAAATCTCGCACAGGTATTATTATGACAAATGACCTTGGATTTTCGTGAAATAACTTATGATTGGGAAAATACATCTGTAAATGAATACGCGATTTAATCCATAAGAACATTGTATGTATAATTAATTTTAGTTGTGGCATCAAAATCTTAGTAGTTTCTAAATTCTAATCTCAACAAACTCTACCTGATTTAAAAAAGTGATATTCCAACAAATGACGATAAAATTTCTAACATGTGTCAACATAGCCATTTGTGATTTGACCCACACAAATTGCATACTTGGTAAATAGTTCGAAAGCTGATAGCTGGATTACGTGGTCCAACACCAACTCTACCCGTCACATTTAGTACGTTACTATACTGTAATGAGAGGTGGTAGGATGAACGGGTTATGCTGATCGAGCTATGTGTTGTGTTAGACTAGAAGTAAATTCCTGCTAGGCAAGGCTTTGACGGCTCTCATGCCATTCGTCCTTGTCCCGAGCTTCGAAATATACTGCAAACAATCAAAGAACCCGTTAGAAGGAGTCCCGAGGCCGAAGCCCCGGGGACCACCCTCCGACGGTCAAGTCAGTACCTCGGTGCAGAGGATTTAGTATGCTTGTTCTGGTTATGATCCGGTCAGTGCAGATATGTATAGATCTATATAAGATATTTGTATGAGCAGTGTATGATGAGAGAGAATGCAAGTGTGTGTGTTTAGATATTATGAGATGATAATAATGAGATATGAGGTTAGTATATATAGAGAGAAAAGGTGAGACAATACCCCTTAATATCCGGACCACGTGGCAGACACAATCCCTTAATATCCGGGTCACGTGGCAGACACAATCCCTTAATATCCGGGTCACGTGGCGTAGTCTGGCGCTGCCATCTGTCCAAAGGGTAAATGCCACCTGTCATATTACTTACAGTTATACATATTACTTACAGTTATACTAGCCGGATGAGTTGAGTGCCCTTCGGTATTTCCGGATGGATCCATGTCGTCCGTCCATGTTGTCCGTCTTGTGTCGTCCGTCCTATGTCTTGACGGATTAGGTCTCTCAGACCACATACGTCAACATGTCCCCCCAGTATTGCATTATCGGCTGAAGGCCGATGATGTAATACTTAAAGAATACCTTTACGTCTTTCAGCATACGTCACTCGGACGCACACCTGCAATTCTGAAATAATACCTTTGTGCCTTTCGACGAACATCATTCGGACATATATACCTGCAATATTTGCATGATACCTTTATGCCTTTCGGCAGCGTCATTCGGACACGTACACCAACATGTCCCCCCAGTATAGTATTGTTGACGTTCAGTCAATGATGCTATACTTAAACATTGTTGGATCCGAGAGCGAGGCATGTCTTTTCCGTCGTCCCTTTGTTCCCTGCACAAATAAAACATAGCCAAACATCGTGTGGATCCAAACCGCCTGGTGAATAGCACCTGGGCTTTCCGAGGGGATGGGCACTCGGGTATATTGCCGTTTGGTGAACAGCACCTGGGCCTTCCGAGGGGATGAGCACTCGGGTATATTGCCGTTCGGTGAACAGCACCTGGGCCTTCCGAAATGACATAGCATTCGGGTATACTGCCGTTCGGTGAATAGCACCTGGGCCTTCCGAAGTGATCAGCTTTCGGGCATTTTACCTTTCCAGTGAATAGCACTAAGGTCTTCCGGAGTGACTTTGCACCCGGGCATTTTACCCTTCGCGGTGAACAGCACCTAGGGGCCTTCTGAAGTGAATAGCACTTCCTTTGAACATTGACTACACAGATCCCCGGCGGCGGCCAACCAACCGGGGGAGTCACACGAGTGTTATGTCCAGGTTTGTAATTGTTACACATATGGAAACTCACACCGTTATTCTTGCACAACAAGACACGTAAGGTTTTTTTTTTTTTTTTTTTCTTTTCCAGTTAGATACGACCAACAAAATATTTTCATGTAATAATAGGAAATTTTAGATTAAAACCGAACCGCAACGTAACCAACGGAGATTTTTAGCATGGCCCGGACGATGCACGACATCCGGACGAAGTCGTCATGTGTTTTCCCCGATCCGCTCGTCAGAGCCGGATCTTGCCTTTCCTGTGGAATAAAACTTGAAAGCTTTTTTGCTTTCTCTCGTTAAATACGACAAACGAAATATTCCATTTGTACCGATAAATAAACGGGTCACCACGCAATGTTTATCGTCGTTACATTGATTAATTAATACCAGCACATGTAAACGAAAGGAAGTAACTAGTATTCCTGTTGCCTAGATGATTAAATAAAACCTCTTTTTCTTCCAGATTGTATGCGTCCATTGTTGAATAATATAAACTAAACAATGCTTAAAGAGTTGCATATAATACAAAATAATACAATTACCACTCCACAAATGATGTTCATCAGTCAACACTTCAACATATTCATAATTGCTTCAACATGTGATATGAAATGCAATATAAGGGTACTGATGAGATTTTGAGTTTATTAAAACTTTGACTTTTGGTCTGTCAATAACATCAGACCACAAAAATTTCATAGTTAAAAGCCTTTATTCTTTATTGGTCATGTACATACAGCGACAGCGCCTACACATGCACAAAACATGAGTAATTTATAAATTTCATTTCGTTTTCCTTACTTTGTAGTGTTTGCTTTAAAAGCAAAATCAACACCAACATAGTTTTACTGATAACAAAAAAGGCATATATACATATTTAGAGAAGCCCATCGAAAAGTCTATTAACATTCGAGTTTATTACTACATAATACACCAGATCGTGAGCAACGAAACATGAGCAAACAGATCATATCATACCATATGTTCAACTAAAAACCAATCATAAAGTTCAGTCATTAACAACAATAAATAATTAGAACAGAAAACGAGATTAAAATTTTACCATTTTGGAGACTCAGTGACAGCGGCAGAAGTTTCGGTTTTAGGACATACGGAGATACAAATTAATCCCAAGTTTGAGTTTAATACTCACAACTATTAGCTTACCGTCTATCTCCGCATCTGGGGCTGTTTTGGCTGGACAGAAAGCAATAAACAAACACTCTTATGGGGCTGTTATTGTAGCAGACAACATCCCTGCTGGTGCAGGAAATTTAGCAGCAAACACACCCTTTTTGGGTGGGTTGTGACAGTAGCAAACATAACCAATAAGGCCAACACCCATTGTGGTGTTTTCTCTCGTGTACCGAGATCACAACGACACCAAAAAACGAACCAAGAACACAAATCAATCCCACATAACCGTTTGGGGAGCTGGAAACCAATGAGCCAAACAGCCCCTTGGGATTGGCTGTTAACCGAACCCAGCACAAAACTTCGAACAACATGACCAAAGGAAACTGTGCCGGACCGCCCATAATCGTCCGTCGTACATGGTGATATACAACCAGAAGTTGCACTGAATCGGAAAAAACACTCTCATAACCACCATATGTTCACCTAACCTGAACATGTTGAAACTCAACAAACCTAACGGAAGTGAGGCTGATACAAACCGTGAATAAACATGCCTCCCGGAAGTCCAACCAGGTAACCGGTCTTCCCCGCCGCTTAGAGTATGACTACTCACATACCCATTTTCTCTTTGGACCCGAAACCAGGCTGAGGGAAACACGAAATCCGAACAAGGCAGTACCTCCGGACAACGCTACGTATCGGAGAGGGGCGGTATTTTCAGACGACTTGACCGAAGAAAATCATATTGGAAGACCTTTAGTGGACCTATACCGGATGTCCATGTTTGAATGAAGCAACACACTCGACTCGGTTATCACCTTCGCACAACATGAATAAAGGCAATTGTGCCGGACGGCCCGTAGTCGTCCGTCGACCATGGTGAGATAACCAGAAGTCGTGCCCACTTCCGAAGCAATAGCACCCACAGCTGCTGAATCAGGAAAAACACTCCCATAACAGCCATATATTCAACCGACTGTCCTAATCTGCGAGTAGTCCATTTTTTTTTTATTTTTATTTTTTTTTTTTTTGAATCAACACTTTGTTTTACAAAAAGTGTCTCGTTTACCAACAAAACCTGCCTCCATACTTCATTCCTTGTACTTCCTCCACTTGGACTTTCTTGGTATGGTTCCACTGTCTTAACAAAATTCACAGTGAGCAATATTAAGATCCAAACCACCAAAAACTCAGATTGAGCAATATTTAGATCCGAGCCGCCAAAAAATCAGTTTGAGTAATGTTCAGATCCGGACCACCAAAATTTCAGTTTGGGCACCATTTAGGTCCGAACCACTAAGAATTTCATCTTTACGAAGCAAATCCCAAGTCACAATGAGCAACACTGATATTGAAACCACCAAATTCTTCATCATTTTAATCAATGGTCTTTATTCCCGATAACTCCATTTTAGCTTTCATATCAAAATCCCATTTTTCCTTGGATCCCAAAGCATTTCCGATGCTCTCATCACCACTAGACGCTATACCTATATATCACCCTTACCATTCTTATCGGCTTTATATCTGATATTAGATTAAGCACATTTATAACCCTTCAACTTGTCAGCTCATCCCACTTCTCAAAAGCATCAAGCTCCCCATTCTCCCACTCTATATCATTAACACCCAAGTGACTCAACCACTGATCCAACTCTATCAAATTCTTAACATATATCAGTCTCAAAGATGCCAGATACAATCTCATCGAATACCTCCCGGCAATCACCAATACCAATACATACAACGGAATCCAATTAATAATAAACACACAGCCTCCCCATGCCGGAACCATATCAAAATACCCAAAGCCGAGGCTAAACTTCACGCAAGCGATCCCGTATTACCGGTTTTAACAAACAAATAATGAGTCAACAACACGAGAATCGGAGTACCCTCGTTATCATAACCCCTTGCAACAGACTTCGATACATAACCAGGACATATAGCCATCAAAATAGCAACCGCTGAACTCATTAACCAACTAGGAGTCGAACCTGATGTCTTATTAAACCCCAAACTCAAAATTCGAACAGCCCCCAATCCATCAAAATCACACCTCAAATCCCCACTAATCAAATTCCCTTCACGATCAATCACTTCCAGCTTCTTTAAAGCATTAAGCTCCCCATTCTCTCACTCTATATCCTCAAAACCCAAGTGCTCAACCACTGACCCGATTCTATCAAATACTTAACATACATCAGTTTCAAAGGCGCCACATGCATAATATCTAATCCACATTCAAAATCCCACTAATTTTCCTTGGACCTTAAACCAAGCTAGAGAAGACAACCCTTCAATGAGTTGCAACCCATTTTCTTGGGTAGAGTGTGATAACTCATAGACCCATATTCGAGCGAGATAGAGCATAAACAGCGCATAGCGGACATCCACAAGCGAACGTACACAACCGAACGTCTACAACCGGACGTTCACAACCGAACGTCAACAGCCGATGGTGATATGGTTTGTAACTGTGTTAGTTCATGCCCCCAACGTCAATACCATCAATTGATAATTCTAACTTCAAGCTTTTTAATGCCTTCCCGCAAATAATACCATTAATTTTCCTAATCCAACCATTTAACTCCCCAACAAAAGACAACTTTTCAAGACCGGATCAATAAGAAAGCAAATTCATTATCAAGTCATCACCCGATTCGTAACGCGAAACCTTAATGTCGACTGTCCTAAAACTGGAAAACAACTCGAAAAAATCGGCATCTTTAAACCATTCACACTGGTAGCTCTAAACATTTCCAGGCTCACTATTCTCCACCCTATTTCTCAAAATAGCACTTTGAATAAACCCAATAATCTTAAACACAACCCGTCCACAAGAACTATGTACACGAAGCCTAAACTTAATTAATAGCCTGATTTTGACTAAGTGTCAAAACCCTTTGAACAAAATCAAGAAAAATAGCAGAAGATGAACCTTTCTTTTAAAGGGTTTAAATAAAACGAGTCATCAAGCTCAATAGTTGGTAGAAGAGATCATAAACTTACCCCTCTTGAAGACAGGATTGAAGTTGCGACAGCATATTATATCCGAACAAGACCAAAACAATACCGCTCCTTTGAACGATGCGTCCTTTCCGAACGACATAGTATATCCGAACAAGACCAAAAGCATATCCGAATAAGATCAGCCCTTCGGACGATGCGTCCTTTCCGAGCAGCGTTGTGTACCCGAACGACCCTTAGTCGTTTCATCCCGTCTGTACTTATCGTCCCTATCGGTCGTTTACACCGGGCGAACAACTCGGCTGATCCAAACCCATTCGGAACCGATGAACAGAGACCCACATACAGTGGATCATTTTTCTCTCTATCCTACTTCCATTTCAAGCCAAGATCTAAAACCGAGACCGGATCTACACAAACCCCACTACCCAGATCAGACATATAAGAAATAAAATGGAGATGAGACCCGTCATTCTCAGCTCTAGTAGAATGAATAACGGGTCCCACGGATGGCGCCAGTTTGTTGAAGTAAATTCCTGCTAGGCAAGGCTTTGACGGCTCTCATGCCATTCGTCCTTGTCCCGAGCTTCGAAATATACTGCAAACAATCAAAGAACCCGTTAGAAGGAGTCCCGAGGCCGAAGCCCCGGGGACCACCCTCCGACGGTCAAGTCAGTACCTCGGTGCAGAGGATTTAGTATGCTTGTTCTGGTTATGATCCGGTCAGTGCAGATATGTATAGATCTATATAAGATATTTGTATGAGCAGTGTATGATGAGAGAGAATGCAAGTGTGTGTGTTTAGATATTATGAGATGATAATAATGAGATATGAGGTTAGTATATATAGAGAGAAAAGGTGAGACAATACCCCTTAATATCCGGACCACGTGGCAGACACAATCCCTTAATATCCGGGTCACGTGGCGTAGTCTGGCGCTGCCATCTGTCCAAAGGGTAAATGCCACCTGTCATATTACTTACAGTTATACATATTACTTACAGTTATACTAGCCGGATGAGTTGAGTGCCCTTCGGTATTTCCGGATGGATCCATGTCGTCCGTCCATGTTGTCCGTCTTGTGTCGTCCGTCCTATGTCTTGACGGATTAGGTCTCTCAGACCACATACGTCAACGGGTTATGCTGATCGAGCCATATGTTGCATTAGACTAAAAGTCAAAATGGGTCGAGTTTGGTCAAAATGCCATAAGTGTCGCAACTAATTTTACCAATTTGTTTCCAAATGCTATATATCTAATGCGCAAGTATTGATTGTCATAGAATGACTTCTACATAGATAGAAACAAGGCGATTCTAAAGGCTACAATACTTCGAAGTGTTAACCATTTGATATGTTTAAACTTTAGCTAGATTTATTAACTAACACAAATAACCGTTGACATACTAGTAAGACATTGTGATATCATTACAAGACTCTTCAGGTTCAAACCTAACTAGGTAACATTTTGCGTTGGATAAGGAAAGTGTTCTAAAACGGTTATGAGAATACATCGGTTATGCCACATACATACATCTGAGTTAAAGACTCACTCTTCCTGAGTAACCTTAATAGAGAAAACCTCATTCATTTATCTATTTATTAAATTCCATTTTTAAGTAGTGAATTATAAGTACCACCTTCATTAAATTTCATTCTATCATTCGGGGATTCCTAGCCATTTAGTCATATCCTGTTTACACAACCCACCGCAAAAAATTAAGTGACAAAACCACTATAAATAAATGTTAGCAGTTAAACCACCAAATGATGAAATTTGGCTGTTTTTTCTAGCATTAAACCTACAATAATCACTTCTTGTATATATAAACCAACAGATAATGTTGAATTAGGTAGCTCAAGGTGGTGGATTCATATTATTCCAATCTATCTAATGATATACTATGACAACAAAACCGCTAATAAGTTTTTAAATACGGAGTAACACACATATAAGTTTCATACTTATCAAATGAGTATAGCTTAAACTTATGTAGCACACAAATGACTGTTATTCGCCACTTCTAGTCTTTTATGTGCAGGACTGTTCCGTGGTTTTCTGTGACCCTAGGCAATAACGGCAAGGAGGCTCCATTATACTTGTAAATTAGAGAGAAATTGCATGTAAACTTGAATTACACACATCATATATGTTTAATATCTAACGTATTTATATACAAGACTAAGAAAAATATGGCCCCTTTTAAGTGGAGGCTTGGTGCGACGGCACCACTTGCACACTCCTTGAGCCCCCTGTTTATGTGAGACCAAACATCTCAATTTTAGCAACGAATATAACTTAGGGTTGAGCAAGAAAACTGAAACCAAAGCAAAAAAAAAAAAAAAAAGAAAAAAAGAAAAAAAAAAAAAAAAAAAAGAACCGAAATAACCGACCAAAACTAAAAGCCGATTGTTCGGATTTAGGTTTTACAAAAACCGAATGTTTCGGTTCGTGTTCCGTTTTTGTCCATATATATATATAGCGTGGATTTAAAATATATTTGTCTTAACGTTTATGTGTGTTTATTTGACAATTCGACAATGATCATACTATGTGTGTTTGACTTGCATGCATGTGTTTCATCTATATTTGTGTATGTGTAGAAATTTATGTTATTAGGCTTAGATGAACAAAAAAATAAAGAAGAATAGCCAAAAAAAATTTACGTAAAAAAAGTTTGTTAGCACAGATTGGCCACGACAAAATATAAACAGTTAAAAACTGAAATAACTGAAAATCCGAACCGAAGCCGATGAAAAATCAATATAACATAACATTCAAAAAGCGATCGGTTTCGATTTTAGGTTTTATAAAAACCGAATGTTTTGGTTCGGTTTCAGTTTTAGTAAAAACCAACCTAAACTGAACCGTGTCAACCCTAGTATAAATCCAGACGTTGTTGTTGTGTTTTTTAAATATAACTTTCATTTCAATTAAATAACCAACCAGATTTTAACCAACCATAAATATTTGACAATTGTTTTTAATGGGGTTTTTGCATATATATCCTTCCGAAAATGCATAATTGCATATATATCCAATGCATGCATAAAAATCATTGTACTATGTGCATCAAAAACTTGTACAAAGGATATATATGCAATTATTCACTTTGGGAGGGATATATATGCAATTCTGCCTTATTTGACAATTGTTTTTAATTAGTTGTACTAAAACGATAGATAGTACTCCATTCTTTTACTTTTGGAAAAGTAAAAACGGAGTCATAGCTAGTCATAGTTGTCATGGTGTTTGTATTTGTTAGTTTGGTATGTCACAAAACAACTATGATCAAGGGAGTAAGATTAACTCAAAGTTTAACGTCAAATAATCAAAATCAATGAGAATGTCTTAAACCATACCTTATTTCAATCTTAATCCAAAAATAAGATTCCGTAGATTGCATTTGAAGTTGCTTTAATTTGCTTAATAGACACAACAAAACATCAACTAAGTTAGGCCAACGGTTGCTACATACTTGTAGTTGTTGTTATCTTCTTCTATATGTCATATCATTGCCTTGGAATCAAAGCAAAGCAGTTGTTATAGTTATTGGCTACCATCTCCAACCATCCTTTATTTCCCTACCTTATATCTCTTTCTTTTATTTTCATTTTGTCTTCATATCTTCTGCCAAAATTCTAGCTCAATAACTCTCATCTTTCGGTTTTAAAACAACGTTATTCTTGAACCTTGTATGCTACTTGTATGATCGGTATCTTGAAGTTATTATAGTTTTATTGAGGTTCTGATCACCATATTATTTCTTGAAGTTATTAGCTACCCAAAATGGATTCTTGAAGTTTTGATATACCCATATATAATATTTTCTTGAAGCTCAAGTCTTGTACAAATGATCAAATTTTAAATTTGTAATCTTGTCCACATAAACTTTTGAGGTTCAATTCTCATCCATATACCGTTTTCTTGAAATCGAAGGTTTAGGAGTTTTGATCATGCCAATATCTTTGTCTTGAAATCTTGATCCTACCTTATATCGTTTTCTTGTTGGATTCACAAAGTTATATTTCTGCCCATATCGGTTCTTGAATTGTTAAGCCTAGGCACATTGGTTTCAAACTTATTTCGTTATCTACATGAAACAATAAAGAAAAACAAGTTCTTTAAGTTCCTTGAAAGCAAAGTTTCATGTGTGCAGGTTAGTTTAAAGGTATATATTCATACCAAAGCCGAAAGTTGCAGCTTTCTATATTTCAATGAATACGAGATACTTTTTTACCCCAGAATCATTATGCAACTCCGCTGTGGCAATATCATTTGCATTGGTTCCAGCGGCTAGAGAAGAGGGGACGACCGAGGACACGGGCCCAAGAAATCGGGCTACAACTCGGGCCACAACTAGTATCCCTTCTTCTTTGTTGGTAAGAATGGCAATTAGGATATCAAGGGCAAGGTGGTATAGTTTTGCAAGAAGGGTGTTTCTTTACCAAAATGGGTCAAGGTCGGATATTGCGTCGAACCCATTTAATACGGGTTCTTGGATGTTTATGGAGTTAATTGGTTTGGTTTTTCAGATTGTGATGATAGCATATACTCTATCAGTTTCCAAAGAAGAGAAACCAGTTTGGCCCATGAGAACATGGGTTTCCGGGTATGGAACCGGGTGTGTGCTTAGTTTGGCCATATTGTTATGGCGATATCGGGTTTTTTGTTGGTCCCAAGTTGGAGTAGAACATAACGGTAACATTGAAGATTCAAGGTAACCAAAAAGTTCATATTTCTTATGTTCCAAAATTGTAATACTTTCTACTTTTTGTCATCTAAAAATTTAAGCACATTTTTAATTTTTTGAGTAAATTAAAGATTATTAAAGGTGGTTTAGTGAAAACTATAGACTTTTATTTATAATATTTCATGCTTTAAAATACTCGTATACAATTTTCCTAATGCTGTAAATATTAACAACATTTGATTATTATTATTTGATTATTTTCTAATATTACTTTACAAATTGAACATTTGATTAATTTAGAAGTTTAAATGCTAATAGCAAATTATACTATGGGCCAAGGGTATAGCCCAGAAAAAAGCCATACCCAACTCAACACCTATAACCAAAAGTTGTAGCCCAAATGACCATGCAGTCTAGAGTAATTTTGTGGTTACTAATATACTAGTACTATATATGCAGGAACATGCAAATAATGAACAAATCTCGAACAATTCTGGAGCTATTCTTTGCAATATGGTTCGTGATGGGGAACGTTTGGGTATTTGATTCACGCTTTGGAACGTTTAGGAAAGCTCCAAAACTCGACGTGCTTTGCATCTCTTTACTTGCTTGGAACGCAATTACCTACTCATTTCCGTTCATATTATTTTTATTTCTTTGTTGTTTCGTGCCACTTATTAGTAATATCCTTGGCTACAATATGAATTCTGGCTCGACCAATCGTGGTGCATCTGAAGATCAGATCTCTAAGCTACCTATATTGAAATACAAAGAAAGTGAACCTGATTTAGAATATGGAAAAGCCATCGTGGATAGCTCAACCACTGTAAGTATATAACACACAAATGTCGTACTGTGGTACAAATTGAACTCAAAATGTCATAATGTTATTATATGTAACGTTAACAATATATATATATATTTACAGGAATGCTGTATATGCTTAGTGAAATACAAGGAGAAGGATGAAATGAGACGATTGGGATGCTCACATATATTCCATATGAAATGTGTGGATCAATGGCTCAAAATAGTATCATGTTGTCCTCTTTGCAAGCAAGAGTTGGAACGATGACGTGATATACGGGTATCCATGTTACCAGTGTATAGTATCATGAAACATGAACGAGCGGCATACATATTGATCTAATTTTTCTTTCATGATATATACAGAACTTGTAAAAATATTTGTTTATTAGGGTGAAAGGCGCATGGGTATAAACGTTATCGATTTGTTTGTTTATATCATTTTTGTTTCTTGTTTTCTGTTTTTGTGTAAATCATTTGAATGCACAGCCTTTTTATGAATTAAGAGCGTCGTTTTATGTTTACACTACAAAAAAACAAGCCCTTTGGGACGATAATATCGTCCCAAATCTCCAAACGCAGTCGACCCAAACGCAGAATGGTACGAGATATCGTCCCATTCTGCTAGTCCCTATTTTCTTGTCCCAAAAACATTTGGGACGACATCAACAATGCAAAATGGGACGACATTTTTCGTGAGACTCACTACGCATTCAACTCATAAAACACAGAATGGGACGACATTTGTTTGCAAATTTGGGACGATATTCTTGTCCCAAATGTTTTTTCCTTTTTTTTTTTTTTACTTTCGTTACAGTTTTTAATTAAATAAGTAAATGTTTTATAAAAACAAAATGGGACGAGATTCTCGTCCCAAATTGTTTATATTATTTAAAATTAGATCCAATAGGACGGATGATGTCGCAGTCAAAACAAAATGAGACGATATTTATTGTTAAATTTAGGGATGACATTGTCGTCCCTTTCTGTCCTATATGCAAAAAAGAAAAAATGCAGCAGAACCTGCATTTTCAGATTTTTTCCGGATTTTTTTTCGGAAAAAATCTACCAAAACAAAACCTGTAATCAACCACAATCCGCAATAACAATTCGGCAATATGATACAATACCAAATTACTAAACGATTCAATATATACTATGCATTCTTCATGTGGAAAACTAGAAAAGGGGGGGGGGGGTTTGAATAGTTTTACCGGTTTTTAAGTTCTTTTAATTCTTTTAAAACTTCTTAAAAACTTTACTATTGAAAACCTTTGATTCGATTCTTATGTGTAATCAATCAACACCAATATGAACTACTCACTAAACTAACTAATAATAAGTAATGAAAGTAAAGAGTAGAGATGGAAAGATCAAACCGGGACAAAGGATTTATAGTGGTTCGGCTACGAAGCTCTTCTTCGCCCTACTCCACTCCCCGAGTACCACACTCGAGAGTTTCAAGCACTATGTCAACAACCTCCCTTTAGGAGGAGAAAACCGTACACGTCGCTTATCCTATTTCCGACACTAAGCTAGATGTCGAGTGCTAATCTTAGCTAGCACCAATCTACCACGATCCACTTGATCCTTTACTACTTCACACAAGACTCGATCTACCCGATCTACCTATGATCCACTTGATCAATCACACAAGCCCAATGGCTTCAAGAGATCTCCAAGATCTCGACACGATCACAATGATCAACTCTCACTTCACTCAACCTATTCTATCTACCTTTGATCGACTTGATCAATCACACTAGCCCAATGGCTTCAAGAGATAATCAATATCTCTTATAAGATCACAATGATCTTCACTCACTCTCTCACAAAAGAAAAATGATCTTGATGTATGCTATGATACAACAAGTGTGTAAAAAATGTTACAAGACCCCTAACTAAAACTACAACTCTTGTATCTTCTTGGATAACTTGAGTTCTTCTCTTGCACTTGAAGAGGAATGACAACACTTTGTATCTACTTGGATACTTTGTGTTCTTCTCTTGCTATTGAAGAGGAATGAAGAGGATCACTTGAATGGATGATTGGATCACTCTTGAACAAAAGAAAATCTAACTAAATGATTAAAAAAAAAAGATGTGAAGAGAATATCAAACTCAGAAAGTTTTGTGTGAAAAAGGATACCCAAGAACTGTGAACAGGGCTGGTATTTATAGGCAGAAAAAATCTGACCGTTATAAAGGGACGGCTCCACTAAATTTAGTGGAACCGTGGAGCCGTGTCAGACAAAGACGCTCCATTTTTTGTCTTTTCTGGTGTAAACTTATTTGGGTAAGTTTGTAGCTGATTTTGGGGGGAAAAATAGCTGTTATGTATTTTAAATTTATTTTTCTATTAAAACATTTCTTAATTATTCAAAAATAATTTGTAAAGTATATTTTTGAAAGAAATGTTTTGTCACATAAAAATGTGTTGATGACTTCTAATTGCAAGTTTCCTATACATGAATATGTGATTCAATTTGGTTTATGAAAATCCTATGTAAAGGGAATCACATATTGTCTAATCTTAGTATAAAGACTCAAAAATTGAAAAGCCCCAATTCAATTTTCATGTATGAACAAACCCTAGACTCAAAATTGAAGAAAATTAAAGTAAGATAACTTACAATTTATGTTGAAAGAGTGAAAGTGATTGATAATCTTGAAAAACAATGTCTTGAATATGATCTTGAAGGGGTGTAATTGAGTTTTGGAGTGTGAGGTTTGGTTTTGATAGTAGTTTCAGAAGTTGAAAAGGTTTGAATTTGGTAATGTGGGAAAAGGGGACTGAAATACGGAATGTATCAGATACACGGTTCCACGGTACCATTAAATTTAACGGTGTCGTGCCACCTTTAGTGGAGCCGTGATCTGATGGGATGAAATTTCGTCCCATTTTAATTTTTGACGAATAAGTCTCGCTGATTTAGTGAGACTTTTTGACACGAGGAAAGAATTTATACCTAATAAATTCTTTTGACGAGGGGAACCTAGTCTAGATGAGATGACTTCAAAGAGTCATGAGATGAGACACACGAGATGACTTCAATATTTCCCGTGAAATATTGACATAGTCATGAGATTTATGGAATATGTTCCATCATTCCTAGACCTAGTCGAAGGTAATTGAAGGATTCTCGTTTAAGAGGTTCGGTTAGGATGTCGGCGATATTGTCTTGAGAAGGAACTTTCTCAATAGATATATTTCCTTTCTGAACATTATCGCGAAGGAAGTGGTGACGAATTTCGTTGTGTTTAGTACGGGAGTGTTGAACGGGATTTTTGCTCAAGTCAATAGCACCTTTATTATCGCACATAATGGAGACGTCATCTAAATGGATGTCATAGTCATTAAGGGCTTGTTTCATCCATAGTGCTTGTTGACATGCCTTTCCGGCGCTTACGTACTCGGCTTCGGTCGTGGAGATAGCAAGAGCCGTTTGTTTCTTGGAGAACCAAGAAGTTAAGCAACAACCCATGAAGGTACAAACGCCACTCGTACTTTTTTGATCCACATAATCTCCCGCATGATCAGATTCAGCATAGACAACAGTTTCTACACCGGTCCCCTTGGGATAGAATAATCCCAAGTGTATAGTGCCTTTAATGTATCGGAAGATACGCTTAACCGCTTCAAGGTGAGAGGTTTTGGGATCCTCTTGGAAGCGAGCACAAAGGCAGACACTAAACATGATGTCGGGCCTACTTGCCATGAGGTATAGCAAACTTCCTATCATACCTCTATACTTAGTGCTATCCATGGACTCACCTTCTTAATCTTTCGTGAGTTTTATTTCCGTGGACATGGGAGTTTTCATGGGCTTAGACTCTTCTAAACTAAACTTCTTAAGCATTTCCTTACTATATTTAGATTGGTTAAAGAAGATACCATCTTCCATTTGTTTAATTTGTAAACCAAGGAAGAAATTTAATTCCCCCATCATGCTCATCTCAAACTCGTCACGCATGATCTTAGAGAAATCATCGCACAGTTCTGGACAAGTTGAGCCAAATATGATGTCGTCGACATATATTTGAACAATGATGAGATGTAAATTACGTTTCTTTGTGAAAAGTGTGTTATCTACCACTCCCATGGTATATTCATGTTCGATCAAGATTGCCTTTAGTCTATCGTACCAAGCTTTAGGAGCTTGTTTGAGACCATAGAGTGCTTTCTTGAGTTTATAAACGTGATTCGGTTTCTCGAAATCAACGAATCCCGGAGGTTGTGCAACATATACCTCCTCGTTGATATAACCATTTAGGAATGAACTTTTCACATCTATTTGGTATAACTTAAAGTCTAAGGCACAAGCATAGGCAAGGAGTATTCTAATAGACTCTAATCTAGCTACGGGTGCATAGGTTTCATCGTAGTCTATTCCTTCTTGTTGGTTATAGCCTTGTGCTACCAACCTTGCCTTATTCCTAGTTACGACGCCATTTTCATCGAGTTTATTCCTAAACACCCACTTAGTTCCTATGATGGTTTGATTCATAGGAGGAGGTACTAAATCCCAAACTTGGTTTGCGGTGAATTGATTTAGTTCCTCTTGCATGGCGACTACCCAACTTTCATCCTTAATCGCTTCACTGACATTCTTAGGTTCTACGGTTGATATGAAACAAAAGAAATTACTTTTGTTTTGGGCTTGTGACTTAAGGGTTCTTTGGTTAAGGTTTCCTATGACATTTTCAATGAGATGGTTCTTGGATTCTTTAATGTTGACAACTTCATCAACTTTAACTATTTCATCCTCAATGTCATTTTCTAAGGGTTTCTTGCCATTAACCTTAATGGCTTCATCCTCATCTAAGTCATCATCCACCAAGGGTGATGTCTTAGTTGGTGGAGGACTTTCATTGAATGTCACGTTGAGTGACTCTTCGACTTTCATTGTTTCCTTGTTTAGGACTACATAGGCCTTACTATTTTGGGAGTATCCTAGTAAAACACCTTCGTAAGACTTTGGGTCAAACTTGGTGAGGTAGTCTTTAGTGTTTAGTATGAAGCACTTGCTTCCAAACACTCTAAAATAATCAAGAGAAGGTTTTCTACCTTTCATGATTTCATATGGATTTTTTCCTAACATAGGTCTAATTAGAATCCTATTAAGTATGTAAGTTGAGGTGTCCACCGCATTACACCAAAACTTTTGCGGAATTGATTGTTCATTCAACATCATTCTACTCATCTCTTGTAGAGTATGATTTTTCCACTCAACTACCCCATTTGATTGTGGAGTGCGTGGAGCCGAGAAATTGTGTGTAATACCATTAGCATCACAATATGCTCCAAATTGCACTTCATTATCAAATTCCTGACCATGATCTGTCCTAATAGAAACTATTGTACATCCTAGTTGATTTTGGATTTTCTTACTAAAGATTTCAAATTCCTCAAAAGCTTGTGTCTTATTTTTGAGAAATCTAGTCCAAGTATACCTAGAGTACTCATCAACTATCACTAGGGTGTAGTAGTTTCCTCCGTAGCTCCGTATGGCGGATGGACCAAATAAGTCCATATGAAGGAGTTCTAGGCATCTAGAGGTCGAGACCATATTCTTAGCTTTGTGACTAGAATGAGCTTGTTTTCCAACTTTACAAGCGTCACAAAAGTGTTGATCAAACTTAATCTTAGGTAGGTTTCTAACTAGTTCCTTAGCCGCCAATGATTGTATCAATCGCATATTGGCGTGACCTAATCTCCTATGCCATAGAGTTGAATTGTCATCTATGGTTGCTAAGCATATCCTATTGATCCGTGCTAAAGTGTATATATAAATAATATGCAGATGGATACACGTGAATAAAGACAAATTAACCCTTTAGGAAAAAGGCTAACTTGCAAAAACTCACGTTTGTGATATGTGTGATACCAGGTAAGTGATTACCTGGGTCGTGTCTCAGCGAGGATGGAATGGACAATCGTTGAAGGTTTAGATTAGAGTGACAGATATTTGGAATATGAAATTTTGCTTTTTTAATTCTAATTTAACAAATGAGAAACAAATTCTCACGGGAAAATTAATATTAACACAAATTATATTAAAAACGCGTAACGGGAAATCTAAAAACGGGATTAAAACCAAAATATTAAAAAACTAATCCTACAAGTGCAAAATTATTTTTCTTAAATCCTAAATAATAAAAGAAAATTTTAGAAAAAAGATTTATATTTTTCTGACTTTTATATTTTTTATTATGAATTAAAAACTATTAAAAACTAATTAAAAGGATTAAAAATAGTAAATGACTTTAGAAAAATATGAAACTTTACAGGAAAATCTAAAATATTATTTTTAATCTAGGAAAAATAAAATTACAAGTTAACTAAGCCCTAATAAGCAAATGGGCTAAAAAGCAGTTTGGGAATAAGCACAAAAATAAGCTAAAAAGCTCTAAAAATTACCAAAGGCTCAGAAATGGTTCAAACAACTTAATTAAGCATAAAACAACTTAAATCAAACAGCTTAACCCACAGAATAAGCAATTAAGCACTTTGGTCAATATCAAAAATTATGCAGAAATGACAGAAAAATCCCCAACTTGCAGACAGATATTAAGCACTCAATTAAGCTGAAAAGTGGGAATTTATGGGGGCAAAACCTTCCTAGTACTATAGGCTACTCTAAAAACCAAAAATGCCCAAATTTAACTGCCCAATTGAGCCCTAATTTGAGGCTAGATCAGATGGTTGAAAACCAAAAAGCTGATGTGCAGAGTTGGTGTTCAGACCACAAGGATTTGCAGACCTGAATTAAGCTAGGAAATAAGCTCTAAAGGGAAAACAAAGCTCAGAATCCTAAAGCCTATACTACTAGCTAAAAGCAAACCAAAAATAAAGACCTCAGCTTATCTAGATAAGCCAATAATAAGCTGAGAATAGCAGCTACAATGGCTCAGATCTGCTCAGTATATACTGAGCAGGTTTGATGATGAAGTTTAGTCCAAATCCTAACTAATCTGAGCCAAGCCTTACCAACTCACTAACTAGGCTAAAATGAGTGTGAAGACCACAAAAAAATAAGAGCTTATCAGAGCTTATTCTATGAGGGCTTATGTGACCAAATCAGAATCCACAAATGCACTAGTACACTTGAATCCTTCAAAACTTCAAAAACAGGCAAGATGCTTACACTAACAACTCACAAATGATGAATTAGGCAAGATTAAACTTAGAGCTATGGCACATGAACAGTGAATATGGGTTTTGACCCGTTTGACCCAATGAACCAAACACCCCTTTTTGAGGGTCTGTTGTGGTTTATCAAATGAAACAGACCAAATTAAGCTAGGAATGGTAAGACAGCTAATCAACTAGATGTAATAAGCACTAAAAAGTAATCTTGAAATGAAAACAAGCAGTCTAATAAGCTATTCTATATATAAGCTAATTTTGGCTTTTTGTAGGTTTTTTAAGAAAATGAAACAAAAGTTATTAAACACTGATGATATTGATGAAATAACACTAGAAACTATTAATAAGCATAAAATAACAATAATAAGCTAATATTAAGCTATTGTACAATAAAATGCAAAATATGAAAAATAAGCTTACAACTGAGAATTGGATTATAGAACAAAGAACTAAGGATCAGAAACCCTAGCTTGTTAACAACAAGCTAGAAAACCACTTATAAGCCTTCCAGAATAGCTTATACTCCCAGAACAGCTTATTGTGAGCTTATGTTGACTTTGTTGACTTTCTTCATCATTTCTTGAATTTCTTGAATTGAGACTGTGAGACTTATCACAAGCTCATTATAAGTTATGTAGAGCTTAAATGAGCTTATATAAACAGGTAACAAGCTTTTACAAACACCAAAATACTTAATTCGAATTAACAAAAACTTGGATTTCTATTATAACTGAAATTTAATACAAGATTGCTTGAACTTAGAACAATATGACTGAAAGTAACTTGAATTAACAACTGGAACTTGAAATTACAAAATTACAATGACTGAAAATAAAATACGATTATGCTAAATTAACTACTTGCCTTTAATGGCTACAATGTGACCTATTTATACAAAAAAACTAAGTGAGATGTATCTCTTATCTTCTCCTGATCATTTCTGCACCTTTGGATTGGATTCTCATGATCTCAGCCATTGAAACGGATTTTGGCGCCAAAAATGAGATAGTGGAAAAATCCACTATCTCTGATAATCTTGAAAATGGGGAAGAAGCATTAATTTCATTTGGCTTGTTAGGTGGAGTAAGATAGGAGAAAGGGTGAGGTGTGGTGGTATTGCAGGGATAAGAGGTGAGGTGGGGGGTGGTTTCTGGTATGGTTTTGGCGGTAAATGGTTTTGAGGAAGAAGGTTTGACCGAAGTCAAACCTTTTGTTTAACTAAAAAGGTCGGGTTGGGTATTTGGGTGGATTGGGCTTGGGTAAGTGAATGGGCTGGGTTTATTAACTGGGTTGGATTTAGGATAGGTTGGGTTTATTTGTTTGGTCCGGTTTAGTAAATTAGGATTAGAAATGGATTTTAGGTTAAACCTTAGGGACCAATGTTGTAATATCTGAAAATGCAAGGACCATTGATGTATTTTCTGAAAATCAAAGGACCATAACTGCCAAAAATCAAAACTATTTCCAGGGACCATTTGTGAATTTCCATTTTTTGATTGCCCAGGGACTATTTTTGCCATTTATGAAACTTTGCTCATTTTTCAACTGTTTTCAATTCTTTTGCACATGAAACAGATAAAAACACAATTCAAGGATATTTTCTGTATTTTGAAGCATTTCTGAGTGTTTTTAAATGTTTTTGCAGTTCAGATGGGACAAAAATGATGAGTATTTACACACTCATCAATCCCCCACACTAAACTATTGCTAGTCCCTAGCAATCCTTTTGAAAATTTAATGAATTTTATGTCTCTTTACCAGATAGCCATTACTTCTGGAGTAGCCAATGTTTTAGTATGATACTATGGTACATTGATAACCAAATGATTTTAAGCAAACCATCAGCTGTCAACGAATTTGATTTGTCTTTACCAAAAGCCGTTTGCTTTTGGACTAGCCAACTCTTTGATAGAATACAGCTATCATCTTGGTGAGCTGATTACCAATTATGGTTTTCTACTGCCTTAACCACAAGCCATAACCTTGTGGGCTAGCCAACTCTTCACTATCAAAGATATGGTGAGTTGAATACCATACAATTTTTGGCAAATTGTCAGCCATAAACGGATTTGAGATATCTTTACCTAGAGCCGTTTGCTCTCGGATTAGCCAGTCCTTATGTGGGTTAGACATGGTGGACTGATAACCATTTTTTGTGTTAGTGCAAAGCACTTCCACCAAATGAAAAAAAAAAAAAAAATTTTGGCCAAAATGGGGGTATTAGGGCACTAGAAGGTACTCATGTGATCAAACTCGCCAGAATTTCTCCTCCCCCCCCCCCCAACACTTAGAATTGAATATTGCCCTCAATATTCAAAGCACCGGCTATTATGCCGACACTTAGAACGTAAAAAGGTAATACTACTAGCCAAGAGTGGAAACACAACAAAATTCTATATATATATATATATATATATATATATATATATATATATATATATATATATATATTATATATATATATATATATATTTTTTTTTTTTTTGATATGATATACAACAACAGGGGCAACTCCCCCACACTTAGGTGTTAGAAAAGAGAAAGAAGACAGAAATATGGGTGAAAACCCATATGGTGTGCTAATATTTTTGTTCACCGAGTCACTTAGCTTGACTCGACCCCGCATTCATTGGTTCATGGGGAAAGTTTGAAGATCCGAGACAACCATGGGTGGTATATCCTCTCCAAAGTAGTGTTTCAAACGATGACCATTCACTTTGAAATTTGGACCGTCATTTTGAGATAACTCAATGGTACCATATGGATAAACCTTTGTAATAGTGAATGGACCAGACCAACGGGATTTGAGTTTGCCTGAGAAGATCTTTAATCTTGAATTGAAAAGAAGGACTCGATCACCAACGTTAAAAACGCGGTTCTTTATTTTTGAGTCATGAATCTTCTTTGTCTTTTCTTTGTAGATCAAAGAGTTCTCGTAGGCCTGATCACGCAGTTCATTTAATTCATTCATTTGAACTTTACGGTGATCACCCGCAGTTTGGATGTCAAAGTTAGCATGTTTCAAGGCCCAGTAGGCTTTGTGCTCTAATTCGATCGGAAGATGACATGCCTTTCCGTACACAAGCTTGTAAGGCGTACACCCGATGGGTGTTTTATAAGCTGTACGGAAGGCCCAAAGTTCATCATCCAATTTATCCGACCAGGATGCACGATTTTCTCCTACAGTCCGTTCCAAGATTCTTTTAATACCCCGATTTGAAACTTCCACTTGTCCACTTGTTTGTGGGTGATACGCGGTAGAAAGACGGTGAGTAATACCGTATTTAAGCATGACTTTTGCAAATTGTTCATTGCAAAAGTGCGTACCGCGATCACTAATGATAGCACGGGGAGTTCCAAACCGAGAAAAGAGTGATTTCAAAAATTTACACACTACTCGGGCGTCGTTGGTGGGGAGAGCTTTCGCTTCGACCCATTTAGACAAATAATCGACAGCCACGAGTATATACTTGTTCCCTCGTGAAGACGGGAACGGGCCCATAAAGTCAATGCCCCAAACGTCAAAGATTTCACAAACTTGAACGACGTTTTGTGGCATTTCATCTTTTTGAGAGATCTTCCCGTGACGTTGACAAGAGTCACAAGATTTGACTAAGTCATGGGCATCACGGTAGATTGTGGGCCAATAGAAACCGGAATCAAACACCTTCTTGGCGGTGTAATTGGCACCATGATGTCCCCCTGTGGGTCCATTGTGGCAAGCCTTAAGAATATCAACAGCTTCTTGGCCGTGAACACACCGCCGGATGACTTGATCTGCACATACTTTAAACAAGTAGGGGTCGTCCCAAAAGTAATGCTTCACATCTTTGAAGAATTTGTTCTTTTGTTGGGATGACATCCCTTTCACTATGAAGTTACCCGCATGGTAATTTGCGAAGTCAGCAAACCATGGGGTAGTAGAATCTCCGCGAAAAGCAACCGCATTGAGTGTCTCGAGAGGAAATGTTTCATTTATTTCCTTTTTCTCGAAAACATCTTGGTGAGGGTTCTCTAATCGGGATAGATGATCAGCAGCTAGGTTCTCAGCTCCTTTTTTTTATCACGTATAATGATATCAAATTCTTGCAGGAGGAGAACCCAACGGAGCAATCTCGGCTTTGTATCTTGTTTTGCAAAGAGATATTTGAGAGCCGAGTGATTCGTATACACTACACATTTCGTCAAGATCGAATATGGCCGAAACTTCTCAAAGGCATACACCACAACTAATAATTCTTTTTCTGTAGTGGTGTAATGAGTTTGAGCTTTAGTCATGGTTTTACTTGCGTAGTGGATAGGCTGAAAGTGTTTGGCTTTTCGTTGCCCCAGGACTGCACCGATAGCAAAATCACTTGCATCGCACATGAGCTCAAAGGGTAAATCCCAGTCGGGGGCAACCAGAATGGGTGCTTAAGTAAGCTTTTTCTTTAATGTTTCAAAAGCTTCGATGCACTCGGGTGAGAAGATAAAAGGAGCATCCTTCTCAAGGAGATGAGTCATAGGCCGGGCGATTTTAGAAAAATCTTGTATGAATCTACGATAGAAACCGGCATGACCCAGAAAACTCCTAATACCTTTGACGGTAGTGGGATGAGGTAATTTAGCAATGACATCAACTTTAGCTCTGTCAACCTCAATCCCGTTCTTTGATATCTTATGGCCGAGGACAATGCCCTCTTTGACCATAAAATGACTCTTCTCCCAATTTAGACAAAGATTGGTGTCTTCACACCGTTTCAGCATGTTTTCTAAATGGGAGAGACATGTTTTGAATGAATCCCCAATGACCGAGAAGTCATCCATAAAGACCTCCATAGTTTTCCCGATCATGTCGGAGAATATGGACATCATGCACCTTTGGAATGTGCCTGGAGCATTGCATAAGCCAAAAGGCATACGTTTATAAGCAAAGGTTCCATAGGGGCATGTGAAGGTGGTCTTTTCTTGATCTTGTGGATCAATGGGAATTTGAAAGTAACCCGAGAAACCATCAAGGAAACAATAGTACTCGTTTCCTGCTAATCTCTCAAGCATTTGGTCCATCAAGGGTAGAGGAAAGTGTTCTTTTCGGGTGGCATCATTTAACTTATGATAGTCAATGCAAACACGCCACCCCGTAACCAATCGAGTTGGGATCAACTCATTCTCATCATTTGTGACAACAGTTATGCCACCCTTTTTTGGAACACAGTGAATGAGACTAACCCAAGGACTATCAGAGATGGGATAAATCAATCCTGCATCAAGAAGTTTGAGAACCTCTTGTTTGATAACATCGTGGATTTTAGGATTCACCCTTCTTTGATGTTGGACTGCTGGTTTAAAGTCATCCTCCATTAAAATCTTGTGAGTACAAAATTCAGGGTTGATACCCTTTATGTCGGAGAGTTTCCAAGCAATGGCTTGCTTGTGTGACTTCAAGACCTTTATTAGAGCAGTCCTTTCCTCATCACTTAAATCTTTAGCAATAATGACGGGTAATTTATCATCACCCTCCAAAAATGCGTACTCAAGATGAGGTGGTAAGTCTTTGAGTTCGACCTCAGGAAATTCATCGGTTTTCTCAACTGATTTGATTTCCTCATTATGAAGTTCTTCGGGAGGGAGTGGAGGAGAATTGTCCTGATTCAATAATCTCTCAAGAAGAAGAATATCTCCCTCCAGATCAATCTCAGCGTTATCAATTCCTTCTAGAAATGAATCACACTTGAGAAAAGCCTCGATCTCTTCCAAAATGAAATTACTTCCCTCAAACGGAGTGAGAGAAGGGGAAGAGTCGGAAATGATAGGCAGAGAAGATGTGGTGGGATCCCCACTCACAGAATTATGAGAATAACCAAGAAACTCTTGAGAGTACTCCTCTGAAGCAATATCAATGATATCGATTCGGTTAACCGATTCAGAATCATAATTTGAGGAGTACCTCGAAGTTTGATCGAGGTTAAAGGTAACAGCTTCATTACCCACACGTAATGTGATTTCATGCTCAAATACATTAATGAGAGCATGGCTCGTTCTTAGGAATCCTCTTCCAAGAATGAGAGGAACCCCAGGATCAGCATCGAAATCAACATCCACAAAGTCAGCTGGAAAATGGAACTTTCCTACTTTTACAAATACGTCCTCAGCAATGCCAAGTGGATGAGATATTGAACGATCTGCAAGCTCAAGAGTCATGCATGTAGGAGTAAGACCCGGAAGAGAAAGTTTCTTCCACACTGAATGAGGCATCAGGTTGATGCTTGCACCAAGATCGGCCAAGGCATAGCATTCAACCATTCCCGGAAATACACAAGGTATTAGAAACTTTTCGGGATCTCCAAGCTTCTCGGGAAGCTTTTTCAACATAACTGCTGAGCAGTTCTCATTTAATGGAGTTTTTGCCATTTCAAACAGTTTTTCCTTGTTGCTTAACAAGTGTTTGATTGTGGATGCAAACTTGGGCATCAGAATGATAGCATCCGCAAAGCTTATGTCAAAATGTAATTCTTGAAAGATTTGAAAGAATTTATCCATTTGTTGACTAGCCTTTTCGCGGAGCTTTTGCTCATTTAAACGTGATGGGTAGGGAATAGAAGGTTTGGATTTAGGGTTTTCAACCGGGGTTTCAGGAGGTTCAAAGACAACTCCTGGTTTGGGTTTGGTTTTCGGGATAACTTGAGGTTGGACGTTGTCGGTACCTCCGTTATTAGTAGGAAGTACCTTGTCCTTAGTCACCTCAGGTTCACTTTCCACTACCTTGGGAGGAGAAGAAGAAGAAGTGGTAGTAGGAATAGTGGGTCCATCATATGAAGCACCACTTCGGGTTGTGATCACCTTAACATCACCCTTCGGGTTAGCGATCGTGTTGCTCGGAAGTTTTCCTGAGCCCGAAGGTTGATCATTTAAAGACTTTTTTATCTCAGAGATCTGGCTGACCAACAACCTGTTTGTGTCCTCTTGAGCTTTCATGAATTGCCTCAATAACTCATCAGATGATGGTTGTGGGGCTGGGAGAATGGCTTGAGGTTGGTTAGGGAAATTTTGTATTCGGTTATTTTGATTATAACCTTGATGTTGAAAATTCCCTTGATTTGGATTACCATTTCCCTGAAAACGATTTCCTTGGTTGAAATTGTTTCGGTTAAAGTTTCCTTGGTGTTGGAAACCTTGATTTTGTCCAGAATTGAAATTCCCTTGGTTTTGATAACCTTGGTTCATTCGAGGTTGGTTTTGGTTTCGGTTTTGCAAATTCTGGTTCTGATTGAAACCGGGTGGTCCTTGGTAGCTGTTAGCTCGGTAACTTGGTTCCAATTGAGGACGGTATTGATTACCTCCCTGATTTGAAGTACCGGCTATAGCATTAGCTTCAAAAGGACTACCATCGGTGGCAGTACAGTTGTAGTATGCATGAGGGCCACCACAAGTAACACAGGCTTCCACTTTCTTCACTTCAGCATGTGAAGGATTTTGTGTGAAAGTGACTTTCTTTTGGTTTGAGAGAACCAAAGCTTGAATAGCGTCCGTGAGCTTGTCAATCTTAGCATCGGTGCTAGAAGTACTCACAGGAGATGAAGTAGAAGGACCAGCACTAGCCTGAGAATGATATGGCTTTGTTCGTGCAGTACGGACCTTAGACTTATTTTCAATAATCGCTAAAGCTTCTTTGGTGGTTTTGCTCAAAAAGTTACCTCCTGCGGAGGCATTGAGAGAATCTTGGTCAGATTGGCTCACACCATTATAGAAAGTGTCGATTTGCATCAACTCGGTGAAACCATGATGAGGACATTTACGAAGCAATTCTTTGAAACGATCCCACGCGTCACTAAACGATTCATCAAATCTTTGTGTGAATTTAATGATTTCATTTTTAAGATTTGTCGTTCTAGACGGGGGAAAGAATTCGTTTACAAACTTTGTAACTAAATCCTCCCATGTCTCAATTGAACGAGGGGGTTGTTTTTCAAGCCATATCCGAGCTTGTCCCTCGAGAGAAAATGGGAATAGAAGAAGCTTGATTGCTTCAGAAGGGACATTCTTGTATTTGATGGTAGATGTAATCTTGTTAAACCATCGAATGTGAGCATGAGGATCATCCCTCTCAAAACCATAGAATTGACTTGAGGTTACAAGATTCAGTAACCTGGTTTTGAGCTCAAAACTATCAGCCACGATGGCTGGAACAACAATGGCATCTCCATAACCCTCGATGGGTGCTTGGAGAAGCTTATTCATCGGCAAATCTGCCATGATGACAGGGTTTTTGGGGTCAATATGTCCCTCAGATACGACTGATGAGGCAGAACGTCTATGACGTCTTCGAGGTATGTTTACAAGCTCACGAAAAGGGCTTGATGACCTAGAAGAACGAGTGCGCATGCACTCAGTAAAATAATTCAATTAAATCAAGATCGAAGCAAAACACAAGGAACTTAAAACCTTAAATCAACAAGCGTACGGTAGCTCTCTGACTGAAAAACGCACAGAGTGGCGGAGAAGCAAAGGTGGGCAATAAATGCTCCTTAAAAACCCGCTTCTTTCGGTTCGACAATTTAATGTCAAACCCTCCTTAAACCTCCGTTATAGTTTGTTTATCAATCAAAGGTGAGCCGAATTCGCAAGCGACACAAAGGCAAGTTTTAATCTTTGGTTTGGGAACTTATTATGATAATACCCAAGTTGAGGAATATTATATTAATTTTGCTTTAATCTTTTATTTTACAATAAAACTGAAAATGTTTTTGGGTTTTTTATTTTTTATATGATAATATATATATAAAAGAAAAGAAAAATATTTTATATTTTATATGGTTTATGAAAGTGGAAACTTCTGAAAGAAGGATCTCAAGTCACTAATCGTTTAAAACTTTAAACAATATTGTCGCAACACAACCTCCCCGGCAGCGGCGCCAAAATTTGATCCGTGCTAAAGTGTATATATAAATAATATGCAGACGGATACACGTGAATAAAGACAAATTAACCCTTTAGGAAAAAAGCTAACTTGCAAAAACTCACGTTTGTGATATGTGTGATACCAGGTAAGTGATTACCCGGGTCGTGTCCCAGCGAGGATGGAATGGACAATCGTTGAAGGTTTAGATTAGAGTGACAGATATTTGGAATATGGAATTTTGCTTTTTTAATTCTAATTTAACAAATGAGAAACAAATTCTCACGGGAAAATTAATATTAACACAAATTATATTAAAAACGCGTAACGGGAAATCTAAAAACGGGATTAAAACCAAAATATTAAAAAACTAATCCTACAAGTGCAAAATTATTTTTCTTAAATCCTAAATAATAAAAGAAAATTTTAGAAAAAAGATTTATATTTTTCTGACTTTTATATTTTTTTATTATGAATTAAAAACTATTAAAAACTAATTAAAAGGATTAAAAATAGTAAATGACTTTAGAAAAATATGAAACTTTACAGGAAAATCTAAAATATTATTTTTAATCTAGGAAAAATAAAATTACAAGTTAACTAAGCCCTAATAAGCAAATGGGCTAAAAAGCAGTTTGGGAATAAGTACAAAAATAAGCTAAAAAGCTCTAAAAATTACCAAAGGCTCAGAAATGGTTCAAACAACTTAATTAAGCATAAAACAACTTAAATCAAACAGCTTAACCCACAGAATAAGCAATTAAGCACTTTGGTCAATATCAAAAATTATGTAGAAATGACAGAAAAATCCCCAACTTGCAGACAGATATTAAGCACTCAATTAAGGTGAAAAGTGGGAATTTATGGGGGCAAAACCTTCCTAGTACTATAGGCTACTCTAAAAACCAAAAATGCCCAAATTTAACTGCCCAATTGAGCCCTAATTTGAGGCTAGATCAGATGGTTGAAAACCAAAAAGCTGATGTGCAGAGTTGGTGTTCAGACCACAAGGATTTGCAGACCTGAATTAAGCTAGGAAATAGGCTCTAAAGGGAAAACAAAGCTCAGAATCCTAAAGCCTATACTACTAGCTAAAAGCAAACCAAAAATAAAGACCTCAGCTTATCTAGATAAGCCAATAATAAGCTGAGAATAGCAGCTACAATGGCTCAGATCTGCTCAGTATATACTGAGCAGGTTTGATGATGAAGTTTAGTCCAAATCCTAACTAATCTGAGCCAAGCCTTACCAACTCACTAACTAGGCTAAAATGAGTGTGAAGACCACAAAAAAATAAGAGCTTATCAGAGCTTATTCTATGAGGGCTTATGTGACCAAATCAGAATCCACAAATGCACTAGTACACTTGAATCCTTCAAAACTTCAAAAATAGGCAAGATGCTTACACTAACAACTCACAAATGATGAATTAGGCAAGATTAAACTTAGAGCTATGGCACATGAACAGTGAATATGGGTTTTGACCCGTTTGACCCAATGAACAAAATACCCCTTTTTGAGGGTCTGTTGTGGTTTATCAAATGAAACAGACAAAATTAAGCTAGGAATGGTAAGACAGCTAATCAACTAGATGTAATAAGCACTAAAAAGTAATCTTGAAATGAAAACAAGCAGTCTAATAAGCTATTCTATATATAAGCTAATTTTGGCTTTTTGTAGGTTTTTTAAGAAAATGAAAAAAAAGTTATTAAACACTGATGATATTGATGAAATAACACTAGAAACTATTAATAAGCATAAAATAACAATAATAAGCTAATATTAAGCTATTGTACAGTAAAATGCAAAATATGAAAAATAAGCTTACAACTGAGAATTGGATTATAGAACAAAGAACTAAGGATCAGAAACCCTAGCTTGTTAACAACAAGCTAGAAAACCACTTATAAGCCTTCCAGAATAGCTTATACTCCCAGAACAGCTTATTGTGAGCTTATGTTGAATTTGTTGACTTTCTTCATCATTTCTTGAATTTCTTGAATTGAGACTGTGAGACTTATCACAAGCTCATTATAAGCTATGTAGAGCTTAAATGAGCTTGTATAAACAGGTAACAAGCTTATACAAACACCAAAATACTTAATTCGAATTAACAAAAACTTGGATTTCTATTATAACTGAAATTTAATACAAGATTGCTTGAACTTAGAACAATATGACTGAAAGTAACTTGAATTAACAACTGGAACTTGAAATTACAAAATTACAATGACTGAAAATAAAATACGATTAAGGTAAATTAACTACTTGCCTTTAATGGCTACATTGTGACCTATTTATACAAAAAACTAAGTGGGATGTATCTCTTATCTTCTCCTGATCATCTCTGCACCTTTGGATTGGATTCTCATGATCTCAGCCATTGAAACGGATTTTGGCGCCAAAAATGAGATAGTGGAAAAATCCACTATCTCTGATAATCTTGAAAATGGGGAAGAAGCATTAATTTCATTTTGCTTGTTAGGTGGAGTAAGATAGGAGAAAGGGTGAGGTGTGGTGGTATTGCAGGGATAAGAGGTGAGGTGGGGGGTGGTTTCTGGTATGGTTTTGGCGGTAAATGGTTTTGGGGAAGAAGGTTTGACCGAAGTCAAACCTTTTGTTTAACTAAAAAGGTCGGGTTGGGTATTTGGGTGGATTGGGCTTGGGTAAGTGAATGGGCTGGGTTTATTAACTGGGTTGGATTTAGGATAGGTTGGGTTTATTTGTTTGGTCCGGTTTAGTGAATTAGGATTAGAATTGGATTTTAGGTTAAACCTTAGGGACCAATGTTGTAAAATCTGAAAATCCAAGGACCATTGATGTATTTTCTGAAAATCAAAGGACCATAACTGCCAAAAATCAAAACTATTTCCAGGGACCATTTGTGAATTTCCATTTTTTGAATGCCCAGGGACTATTTTTGCCATTTATGAAACTTTGCTCATTTTTCAACTGTTTTCAATTCTTTTGCACATGAAACAGATAAAACACAATTCAAGGATATTTTCTGTATTTTGAAGCATTTCTGAGTGTTTTTAAATGTTTTTGCAGTTCAGATGGGACAAAAATGATGAGTATTTACACACTCATCAATCCCCCACACTAAACTATTGCTAGTCCCTAGCAATCCTTTTTGAAAATTTAATGGATTTTATGTCTCTTTACCAGATAGTCATTACTTCTGGAGTAGCCAATGTTTTAGTATGATACTATGGTACATTGATAACCAAATGATTTTAAGCAAATCATCAGCTGTCAACGGATTTGATTTGTCTTTACCAAAAGCCGTTTGCTTTCGGACTAGCCAACTCTTAGATAGAATACAGTTATCATCTTGGTGAGCTGATTACCAATTATGGTTTTACCATCCTTAATGATCTCACTACCCTCTTCGGAGAATATAACTTTACACTTATTACCTACCATTTGACTAATGCTAAGCAAGTTAAATCCTAAGTTATCTACATGCTCAACATTTCTAATAGTGAGGGAGTTTTGAGTGATCATACCTTTGCCTATAATGTTGCCCTTAAGTTTGCTACCGAAAGTGACATTACCTCCGCTATATGCTTTGTATGATGAGAAAAGACTTCGGTTACCCGTCATATGATTAGTGCATCCACTATCCTTGACCCATTCGTCAGGCTCCAAGTCGATTCCCAAGCATATTTCATGAGAAGCTTGAGCCATTAGGCATGTTTCGTCCTTGGGCTTCTTCTCTTCATCTTCACCTCTATCACTCCAAGAGTCTCCTATGAAAGCTTGTTGGTTGTTGGATTTTGGTGGTTTGGGACACTCTCCTATGAAGTGATTAGGATCTCCACATCTAAAGCATTTCCTATCACTTGTCCCTTTCTTTTCAACTCGGTTCTTTTGTGATGTCTTCTTTTCATCACGAGGTTGCCTAACGAACCTACCTTTTCTCCTAAAGAACTTTTTAAAGTCCCTAACCGCTAACGCATATTCTTCATCTTCACTATCGGAACTTGAACATTCCTCATCACTAGACTCCATCTTGGCTTTCAAAGCTAGAGATCTAAATCTCTCACTTTTGCCTTTGACTATATCGGAGTCCTTCTTGATTATCATCTCGTGAACTTTCAAGTTTCCTATTAGTTCATCGAGTGATAATGTCGCCAAGTCCTTTGGCTCTTCAATGGCGGTGACCTTTGCTCTCCATTTAGGATGTAGAGCCCTAAGAAACTTCCTAACATAATTCTTGCTAGAGTAACCTTCATCAAGAGCTTTAAGACTAGTGATAATAGTATTAAATCTAGCAAAAGCATTATCTATTGACTCATCTTCCGAAATGGAAAATTGTTCATATTGTTGAACAAGAAGATCTATCTTGTTCTCTTTGACTTGATTATTACCTTGGTGAGTGACTAACAAAGTTTTCCAAATATCTTTTGCCGTATTACACATAAAAATTCTTTCAAATTCCTTTTTAGGCAAAGCATTGTAAATCATCATTTTAGCCTCATTATTTTTGGCTAGTTTTCTTTTAAGTTCATCACTTTGTTTATCATAAGAAGCTATTTCATCCTTTTTAGTTACTGGATTCATTTGAATCGGTTGAAAGTCACCCTCGGTAATAACATGACAAAGATCAATGTCTTTTGATTTCACATACGTTTCGAATCTTGTTTTCCAATAGATAAAACAATCGGTTTCGAAAAGTGGTGGTCTTTGCATAGATTGCCCTTCTAGATATTTGTCGGAATCCATTGATCGATTCAAGTTTTAAAATACAATTTACTTTAAAATCTTGACTGACGTGGCTTCTGATACAAATTGTGGAAAACTAGAAGGGGGGGGGGGGGGGGGTTTGAATAGTTTTACCGGTTTTTAAGTTCTTTTAATTCTTTTAAAACTTCTTAAAAACTTTACTATTGAAAACATTTGATTCGATTCTTATGTGCAATCAATCAACACCAATATGAACTACTCACTAAACTAACTAATAATAAGTAATGAAAGTAAAGAGTAGAGATGGAAAGATCAAACCGGGACAAAGGATTTATAGTGGTTCGGCTACGAAGCTCTTCTTCGCCCTACTCCACTCCCCGAGTACCACACTCGAGAGTTTCAAGCACTATGTCAACAACCTCCCTTTAGGCGGAGAAAACCGTACACGTCGCTTATCCTATTTCCGACACTAAGCTAGATGTCGAGTGCTAATCTTAGCTAGCACCAATCTACCACGATCCACTTGATCCTTTACTACTTCACACAAGACTCGATCTACCCGATCTACCTATGATCCACTTGATCAATCACACAAGCCCAATGATCAACTCTCACTTCACTCAACCTATTCTATCTACCTTTGATCAACTTGATCAATCACACTAGCCCAATGGCTTCAAGAGATAATCAATATCTCTTATAAGATCACAATGATCTTCACTCACTCTCTCACAAAAGAAAAATGATCTTGATGTATGCTATGATACAACAAGTGTGTAACAAATGTTACAAGACCCCTAACTAAAACTACAACTCTTGTATCTTCTTGGATACCTTGAGTTCTTCTCTTGCACTTGAAGAGGAATGACAACACTTTGTATCTACTTGGATACTTTGTGTTCTTCTCTTGCTATTGAAGAGGAATGAAGAGGATCACTTGAATGGATGATTGGATCACTCTTGAACAAAAAAAAATCTAACTAAATGATCAAAAAAAAAAAAAAAAAAAAAAAAAAAAAAAAATGTGAAGAGAGTATCAAACTCAGAAAGTTTTGTGTGAAAAAGGATACCCAAGAACTGTGAACAGGGCTGGTATTTATAGGCAGAAAAAATCTGACCGTTATAAAGGGACGGCTCTACTAAATCACCCACGGCTCCACTAAATTTAGTGGAACCGTGTCAGACAAAGACGCTCCATTTTTTGTCTTTTCTGGTGAAAACTTATTTGGGGAAGTTTGGAGCTGATTTTTTTTGGGGGGGGGGGGAAATAGCTGTTATGTATTTTAAACTTATTTTTCCATTAAAATATTTCTTAATTAATCAAAAATAATTTGTAAAGTATATTTTTGAAAGAAATGTTTTGTCACATAAAATTGTGATGTCTAAAACTCAAATTCACTTCTTTGATCATTAGTTAAGTTGTAAATTTGTTCTAGAGTGATTTGTGTGGAAACGGGATCTTCCGATTAAAAACTTGTTTACGTTAATTTTAACGTAACGTGATTTCACATTTTGTCATCCTCAAAACGTGAAGTTATCGAAAGATAGAAATAATGTTTTTAGAACATTATTTGCGTCAACACCTCAAATCCACGATAGCATACGAAACAAATATGATACAAATTAAACTAACAATTAAGTCACAAATTTACTAAATTATAAGTTAACACAATATATACCATTCCTCAAATTCACGATAGCATTCGACAATATATACCATTTTTCAAAGTTACCAACAATTCATAAAGTTAATTAACACAAATAATAAGATCTTACATCATCCCTACGCCTACTCCTAGTCTGACTCCTTGTAAGAACCCACCTCCTCCCCCTCCTCCTCCGCCTGCTCCTCCTCACCACTACTAGCATTATTATTCTCGGGAATGCGGCTCAAATGAGGATTACTTTGTAACATGTATTTGTTAAGGTCGGGTGGCGGCATTGCATAATTAGCACTATAACCCGGGTTAGAACTAGAACCCGGGCATGTAGTAGAGTCGGGAAAGGTGGGACGATAATAATTGTCAAAGGAAGAATTATTAGGGTTGGGAAAGGGAATAGGGCCGGGAAATGAATCAGGTTGGGGAAATGAGGGAAAGGAAATGGGAAACGGATTACCTTGGCTGTTGTAGTGGCTGACAAACTGCCCCATGAAAGATTCGAAGGCGACTTGTCGAGAAAAAAGTTGTTCACCCTGTAGCCTATTTAATCTAGCCTCATTCTCGGCCACTTGAGCCCGTTGTTGCGCCTCCATCATTTGCCTCCTGAACAACTCTTTCTCTTCCACCTCTCGCCTCAACACCTCCGACATATGCTGCCGAGTAACATATTCTTGTGCAACCGGCCGATGTGTGGACCTGGATGAAGCTTTGCCCATGCCCGGCATCATCCTGCCCCTGCCCGGCATATTTTTCCGGTTTTCACTCGGAACTATTTCATCCAGTATTTCTTGCTCGGTCATCAACGGGTGTGTACCGGCTTTAACTTGATCCCAAAGTGACTTCATCGCCATCTGTGTAAGTCACAAAAAAAAAAAAAGAAAAAAAAAAGTATGTTAAAAACAAGTAAGTTAAAAAAAACAAGTAACTTGATCTTAATGACGCATGTTAAGAGATAAATTACTTACATAAGCCGTCTCGTTTTCTTTTATTTTAAACACGCCCTTTCTTGAATGCCCCTTCCTCCATGTTTCGATTAGGTCTTCATTTTGCCCCGCATTCCTAACCCTCTATACATACAATATAAAATAAATTAATAACGAGCTATATATAAACAATATATAGACCTTTAAAAATCAAAAAAATTATAATGAGTCTCACATATTCATTTCGTCCTTGTACGAACGATTGTCTCCCTTGGTGGGTTAGTATCTTGTTTTGTGCTCGGTTTTCTGTATTTTTGGCAGATCTTGACATCCGTTCCGGTTTTGACCACCAGTCGACCAACGACTCCCATTCCTCTTGGCTTCTGTTAAGCCACACTTTCAGCGGCGGCGGTTGTTCCCTTGCCGTCTCGGGGTTGTCATGTGTGTCAAAGTACTTAGACTTGATCCTGTGTTTATTTTTGCGGTATAGTAACCGCATCTGAAGTCTAAGCCCAAGAGTTACCCTTTCCCCCACCGTATACACACACTCCCCAACCGGCACTCAGCGCTCGTCGTTTAACCAAGGCGCGAGGTTGAAATAGCCCTGCAAATAAATATACGCATTTAAATAAACACACAATTTAAATATAACGCGCATATCTAAACGGTCGATAACAATAAGAATAGAAATAAAATAAATAATTAATACCTGGAGTGCGAGAAATATATGAGCCTTAAAAGGCTCTGGAATCTGCTCCCACTCGCAGTCAAAGGGAAGTGGCATAACTTGTTCCCCGATAAGACTACTCAACTGCGGTGCATACGTGCCTACAAGTGAGAAGGTGCCTTGATCATCATAATCAAAGCTGATTGGCAAAGGCTGATTATTATTCTCTTTAAACGCCCTCCTTAAGGCCCGATTTGAGGTCTCACCCGCAATCATCGAACCTACAAATATAAGTTATTGAGTCGTGAAAATACAAGTAAAAAAATTTAGTTTTATCAATAAAAAATGTAAAATAAAAATCACAATTTCTTACCTGCGCAATAGCCCGGCGTAGTAAAATAGGGCTGATGTGGTGGATCACCACCAGCATCCCCGCCGTGTGATCTAGGAGCTACGCACGCCATCTGTAAAATTACAAGTATAAGAACACACAATTTCGTGGACCAATTAATACTAATACACACATTCATATAAATATACACATTTAAACATAACATAACAATTTCATTCAAATAAAAGTTACACGTTTAAACATATTGTTAGGAATATAAATATTCAGATGAAGGTTCGGTCACCCCGAGCATCTATTTAGCATTTACATAGCTCGTAGGCTTATTAATATTAGCATAGTAATATTAGTATTAGTATTAATAGTATTAGTCGTATTTATATTTGTGGAGTGGGTCGGGGCTTTCCCCACTGTCAGCTCACTCCACAGCCCACTAGGGGCACAATATTAGGACTATATATATAACCCTTCCCACACATGGGAAGGGTGGAACTCACATTTTCATCTAATCTAATCTTTTCTGTTTTTGAGTTTCCCCTCTCTCTCACTAACATCTCTCTACTAACTCACCATGGATCTATACTTTCATAACACTAGACCACCCGAATCATCCACACAATCAAGATGGTCATCTCTTACAATTGGTATCAAGAGCCATGGTTAGGTTCGGTTTGATTGTGTGTTGATTCCATTTGTTTTGGTTCGAATTGTGGTTTTTATTTTCTTGTTTTCATCTCTTCATGTTCGTACAAGTATTTCACTTTGCTTACTGTTTTAAGCCCATCTCAGCCCATTCACGTTTCAAGAATTTGGTTTGTTTGTTTAAGGTTTCCACTTACTTGTTCACGCATTGCTTGTCTTAATGTTTCAAGAAACATGGATAGAAGTGGTGGGCGGATGAGTTATATTTTTCTTTGGTTCGAATCAGTTTGCTCAAACTGTTTAAATTACCTATCATTGTTTGAACCACTACTCACTGTGGTCACATGTTGATGAATTTCGTTTTGGGCTTAACTGATTTTGGGCTTCACTACTGGTTGTGTTCAAATATTTATGTGCATTGGTGTCTTGGGCTTCACTTGTTTGACGCATTTTTTTCTCTTGTTCAACACATTTATTTGTTGGGTGTGTCATATGCCTGAACATCATCTTGTTGGGTGTACAAATTTTGTTGTGTCAAACATTTGGTTAACATTTTCGGTTGTAGTTTGGCTGCTGCTTGTGACCCTTACGTTGGGTTATGCTACTTGTCGGTTTTGATGGGTGTTCATAGTGGCCAAAAGTGCACCTGGAAAAGATGTTCTTGGCTGTGGATTATTGTTCTTGCTAGTGGTTTTGTGAATCTTGGGATGGTTGTTTGGATAGTAGTCAAAAAGGGAAAAAGACAAATTGACTGAAAGTGACAGTTTTGTCGGTTTGTTGACTGCAGCGGTTTGTTGACTGGCGGTTTATTGACTGACGGCTTATTGTCTGGCGGTTTATTGACTGCAGCGGTTTGTTGACTGCAGCGGTTTGTTGACTGGCGGTTTATTGACTGGCGGCTTATTGTCTGGTGGTTTATTGACTCTGGCGGTTTATTGACTGGCGGTTTATTGACTGGCGGTTTATTGACTGCAGCGGTTCAGTGATTGCAGCGGTTCAGTGACTGCAGCGGTGTGCCACAGGTGTTGACTAGTCAACAAAAATCGATGTACTAAAAAGATAGAAATGAAGGAGATGAAGTGAAAACAGTCCTCAAATTAACCACAAACAATACAACAAATCCTCGGTTCCTAATCCTTTCAAAAGAGAAACTGAATTACAAAAACAACTCAAATCCAATCCAAAAACAAACATCATCTAACCACTACTCGAATCCTGTCGACCATAACAACAAATCAAATGCGTCAAGATATACAACTTTTGTTTGCTTAACGAATGGTCAAGAGAAACTCTTCTCTGGTCTTTAACGAAAATGAAAATAATTATGATCTCAGTTATATCCCTTTGTAAATTCCACAATTCGTTCAAAAGATCAAAACCACAAAGAGATATTCATCATCGATCCATTTGAGACCAAGCCTCATGTTAATATCCGAAACACAAAAAGAAACGATCTATAACAATGGTGTTATAATCATTTTCTTGGTTCGGTTTTTGCACAAATACACGAATATCAATAAACGATATATATATAACAAGTGTGCTATATATATATATATATATATATATATATATATATATATATATATATATATATATATATATATATTATATATATATATATATATATATATATAACAAGTGTGCTATACCCGTTTATTTCATTCGACTCAGAACCAAAACATGAAGCATAACCCTACCTGAGATCCGTTTGACCTTGAAGCCTTGTTGCTTTTCATTCGTGGAGGGTTAAAGGTGGATATTTGATTTGTGCTTGTGAGATTTGTGATTAAATGTTAATGGATGATTGATGAAGATCGATTGTGATTGAATTTTTTTGTTTTGTTGATGATGACGGATTGTTGACTAGAACCTGGAAATGTCGGCGAGGACTTCACGGGATACGTTGACTAAATTTTGTCAAGGTATTATTATTAGTTAGAATTATTAGTAGTATTATTATTAGTTAGAATTATTAGTTAGTATTTTTTTGAATTATTAGTAGTATTATTATTAGTTAGAATTATTAGTTGTATCATTATTAGTTAGAATTGCTACATATTTTTAGTATAGTTAGTTAGTATTTTTTTAATTGTTACTTTTTAACTATTAATAGGTATTATTGAGATGTATGGGCCGACGTATCTACGTAGACCGACTTGGACGGATCTACAACGTATTTACGAGGTGCATGAGCAGGTTCATGGTTTCCCGGGCATGATTGGTAGTATTGATTGCATGCACTGGCCCTGGGAGATTTGTTCGACCGCATGGCGGGGCACACACACACGAGGGGATATTGGGAAACCGTCGTTGATACTTCAGGCGGTTGCGTCTACCGATTTATGGATTTGGAACGCTTATTTTGGTCAGCAAGGATCAAACAACGACATCAACGTGTTTGAGTCTTCACCTATACTTGAAAGAAATTATATCTGGGTTGGCGCCAACAGGTTATTATATATTGGTTAATAAATGAATTATGTATTTTATAACTTTTTATGTTTTACTAACACGTTTTCATTTTTAATTTGTAGCTGCTTTTTATGCAAACGGTAATTATTACAGAGCCGGGTATTATTTGAGTGATGGCATATACCCGGAATACACTACCTTTGTGAAGACTTTCACCGACCCAATTGATGAAAAAAGAAAATACTTTAAGAAGAAACAAGAGTCGGCACAGAAGGATATTGAGAGAGCGTTCGGGGTTTTGAAAAAGAGGTGGAAAGTTGTTAGTTTTCCATCAAGATATTGGGACAAGGAGAAAATGCATGCCGTCATGTATACTTGTATTATTCTCCATAACATGATTTTGGAGGATGAGGACAAGACATTTTGTCAAGATTTCAACGAGCACGACCAGACATTGAACCCCGAGTATTGGACTCAAGAAACTCCAATGGAGCAACGCATTGAGAATTCAAATGTCGTTAGAAGCCGCGAAACACACAATATGCTTAAGGCGGATTTGGTGGATCATTTATGGGATAATCGTGGCCCGAATGAACAACAAAACGCGCCTCCAGAAGTCGACGAATTTGTTAGTGATGAAGAATAATTTTTAGTATTATTAGGTATAACAATTATGTAATATTTATGTTTTACAATTATGTATTTTTAGTTATAAGAATAATTTTTAATATGTATTTTTAGTTATTATTTATATAAAATGTATTTTTAGTTATTATTTATATAAAATGTATTTTTAGTTATTATTAATAAGTTAATATTGAAGAAAAAAAAAAAAAAAAAAAAAAAAAAAAACAATCATTATAAGTGCCACGTGTCGCGAGTCGCCCCACCCTCCTGGGTAGCCCCACTCCCCCTTTTTTTTGAGGCTACCCAACATGCTGACTCAGCGCCACGTGTCGCGAGTCGCCCTTTAGTTGGGTAGCCCCACTCCCTTTAGTCTAAGTGCCGCGGGTGTCTCTATGAGGGCCCACCCAAGGCTTTAAAGCATGAGATACCAAATCAACTATCATCCTAGTCTTAGTCATGTCGTTTACTGTCCTAAAAAATTCTTCCTGCTATTTGATCTATTTTTGCAGTTGCAAGCCTTTTTTGTTCTACATGATGACATAATGGATGGCTCGCACACACGGAGAGGTCAACCCTGTTGGTTCAGACTACCTGAGGTGTGAAAAACATATTTTTCTATTATTTGTAGTCAATAATAAAAATATTTGACTCTTCGAATATTTTTGGATTATCTTTAGGTTGGAGTAGTTGCTATAAATGATGGTGTTCTTCTTCGCAACCATGTCCACAGAATCCTAAAGAAACACTTCCAAGGAAAGGCTTATTACGTGCATCTTGTGGACCTCTTCATTGAGGTGTGGTGTATTCAAATCATCATACATATTGTATTGAGTATGTAATTTAATATAATCTCTCTTGATCCCCTATGCTTTATCAGACCGAATTTCAAACAATCTCTGGACAAATGATTGATACGATCGCTAGACTAGCTGGACAGAAAGATCTCTCAAAGTATTGTATGTCTCTGTAAGTGACACTCTTAATTGTTCTTGTAATACACTCCGTTCATTCTACTAAATTTATATCTTGTATCTTCTGAATTACGTAATTTCATGCTGTTTAATTTGCAGTAACCGTCGGATTGTTCAGTACAAAGGTTCTTACTACTCATGTTACCTTCCAGTGAGTAATATATGTGTTTTTATCGATGTTAATTAGTTCATTGTTTCGTTTTTTTAAATTCAATTACCATGTGGTTGATTTAATCTTGTTCAAGATTGTGTCTGCACTCCTTATGTTTGGAGAGAATCTGGATGATCATGTTCAAGTGAAAGACATCCTTGTAGAATTGGGTATGTATTATCAAATTCAGGTAATGACCATCACCTACAACTACTATCTATAAATCAGTTTCGTATTCTTTCTATTATATATGTTGGCCATGAATTTTAACAACCGTGCATAGTCTATGAGTGTTACCTAAAAATATTTGAATTGAATTGACTGCAGAATGATTATCTCTACACTTTCGGCGATCCTAATGTTGTTGGCAAGGTTAGTGCAGCAATTTCACTTTTACCATCTCTGTCATGTGTGCCTTGTTAAAAAAAATCAGTGACAACTTATGGCTTGACGTGTCCTGTTATAATAGACTGGAACAGATATTGAAGAATGCAAGTGTTCATGGTTGATTGCGAAAGCACTGGAACTTGCCAATGAGGAGCAAAAGAAAATTTTAAGCGTAAGCGTAGTTGTGGCACAACTTGTATCTTTTTTCATTTCTCCTCATTTCGGCTATACATTTGCGTGATTATTTACCCTTTAAATTTATAGGAAAACTATGGCATAAAAGATCCAGCAAAGGTAGCAAAAGTGAAGGAAATATACCATACTCTCAATCTAAAGGTTTTTATTGTTATTTCTTTTCCTATGTATATATATACTCGAATACTTTTAAAGTAATTGTTGGATATTTTTCAGGGTGCGTATGAAGATTATGAGACAAATCTTGTGACAAACGGTAATTTTCCCACTATTATTTTAATAATAAATGTTAATTTATTATTACCTAACTGATAAATTAAGTATTCATGAGCTCGCATAACTATTTTGGGAAGCAAACCCGTACACTGTAACATACAGTAACTCGTAAAACTATTTAACTTTATCAGAAAAAGTGAAATTGTCACATTCTGACATTTACAAACACTGACATAACAAAACGAGAGGTTATGTCGTTTTCCCGAAAAACGACACCACACGCGTACCGACACCACATTAGTAAAGGTTCACCTTTATAAATCCTTTTTCAGAGTCAATAAATTCCATTCTACGTCAGTCCGATAGAAACGACTCCTGGACTATATTTAACTTATTTGTATTACTCACAACGACTCGAAAATCTCAAATCACGCCGGGATTCAACGGGACACGAGGAACATTAATACACCCCTAAAAATAAACTTTTTCATCCATACAATACTCAACCACTCACTTGTTATTTAAAAATATAACACTTACTTTTTAACACTTATCTTACTAACATTTACCTTCACTTTTAAATTATAGTACAACAACAAACAAAACCAAAATATATATATAATATATATATATATATATATATATATATATATATATATATATATATATATATATATATATATATATATATATATATATATATATAATAAAAGAAGATAAGCCATCCTTGTCTTTACCCCACCCACGCCTCTCTCTCTCCCACAAATCTCATCTGTTCCTCTGAATCGCTGCTACCACCATAACAACAAAAACATCACCATCCCCAATTGTCTCCTTCTCTAGTTCCAAAAGCAAACCAACCAAGTGACGAAGGATAAAAACAAGGCCAACTTGTCACCACTTCTATGTATCCGCTGCCACCTCCTGTCGAGCCCTAAAGTCAACCAAACAAGCCAAGATGTGACGATATAGTTTCCTTCTTTGGCCATGGAGCGTCTGTGGATGAAGAAAGAAGGAATCAAACCTTCTTTGGTTACTTCCTTATATTCCAACCGATCCATAGCAAGTCCCCACATCCTCAAAATTTACTATCGATTCAAAAATAAGAGAAGTGGTAACCAGTTGTAGGGGAAAGCGTATTCAGAAGCAAAGGGGTGTGAGGAATTGCTTGGTTTGAATCGGGTTCTGTTAATCTCATTTGGGTTCCTTCGATCTCTTCTCAACCTAGTTGTAAGGGTTCTAAATTTTTTTCCTTTCTTTTGACTCTTTTGTTCCATTCGAATGATATATATGAATATGTTGTGATTGTTTTTGAATGTTTTGTGATTGTTATACATATTTGTGATTTTTATGAATTTTTGTTTGTCCAAACTTTGTGATTCGTTAAATGTTGTCGAGTCAAATGTTGGTGTGGTAGAAACATATTTTTGAAACTGGTAATGATAAATGTGGCTCAAACATTGATGAGTGTTCTTGCCAAATTTCTTTATATCGCAAACTAGTTAGATGAGTTAGAGGTGATGTGGTTATAAGCCGAGTCCCACAAACTGTGGTGTTAAACATGATGCCCGCAAGGTGTTTGTGGAAATGCCAAGTCGGAAATCGAGTCGGGTATAAGTTAGTCATGAACTCGAACTATTGTGGTATTCATGGCTGTCGAATGAGGGCACCATGGTTGAGTCGTACTCGAACATGGTGGACCTCTTCTTTATAATACTCGAATGATAATGTGAGTCTCGTGTGTTTTGTTCTTGGTGCATGAAATCCTTTCGACCCAAAACTTGTTGCTGTGAAAATGAGGCTAGTAGATTTAGAATTTTGTATTGTTTGGACTAGTTCCTTCGTTCGTAAATAAGTAGTATAGCCAAACTAGCACGAACTTGAGTGGTGCTCAAGAACGTGGCTTGGAGGTGTTAAACTCGAGTAAGAGATTCGGGTTGAAATACTCTAGCAATCGAGCCATAGTTGGCGTTAACTCATGACGGAAACCCACCCCGATGGGAGCTATTTCATTTGGCTATGAGTCCCTAAAGGACTCCCAAAATTTTAAGAATGCCGAAGTTTGCTTTTAGAGTCTTGTACCCTCTTCAAGACTTGTTCAATTGTACAAAAATTCCTTACCAACCATGTCATTTTCGAGTCTTAAAAACCCTCCTTGTAGCGTTTTCGAACCTTACAAATCATTTTGTTCAAAACTTCCTTTTTCCTTCAATCTGCGTTAACAACCAAAGTATTAGTAGAAGCATTTCATTTCTGTTGCTTCTCATTACTGCTATTATTAAACCATACACTGGGCTCAACCCTTTAACACTTCGTTTGTAATCAAAATGGGCTTCAGCCCATTAATAAATAGTGTGGTCTTTGATCAGTCCCACGCCGAACCAAAGGCCCAACAAGCCATGGCCTGGTCCACTGATTTCGTTCGGGCCGCAGCCCATTCCCCCTCCTCGTCACCCATTTCATTAGTATAACTCACCAATTTTATTTTTCGCGGTCACTTAAACATATGTATCGACTACTAATGATAAAAAGAAACACGACGCGTATTTTTGGTATAAACTTGTGATCATATAATCACGCGCGACATCGACGCATAATAAAACTTGACAAATCTTATACTTCAACGTCACGATTTGTTTTAAATAAATACATCGCCAAGAATACTTATTACACCTATTTGAGTATTTAGACTCCTTCGTTAACTTGAATACATTTTATCAACATTATTAACACATCTAATATGACTTTCCTTTGCAAAACTTATAATTTATTAACACAAAAATGTATTATTTTTCAAAACACAATTTTCTCACAAATTATAATACCTTACATATTAATAAAGCCTTATTTTCAACTTTATTTATTTTTCACAAGTATATATATAAATATAAATATATACACACGTACAATCATTTAACCACCAACCGTCCTATGATCGTACACATCGACATCTCATAATCATTATCCTTCCGTACGTACCTTCCCGCTCATCGCGAAACCAAAAATCGCTATTCCTACTCTTTTGTATGTTCATACAACCCGACGAGCCAACAACTTTAAATATTAAAAACTTGGTTTTCACTTAAATGCTGCCACACCAGCAACACCAACATAAACTTTTGAAATAATTGAAATACTTGAACTATGAACTAAAACTGAACTTTACTAATCTAGGTCGCGTGTCGGTGCTGCACTCTAGTTGAATTACTTGTGATCTCACTACTACTCAACAAGGTGAGTTCATGGCCCCTACTTTTATTTGTTTTACAACTGTTTTGGGGGAGAATACATGCTCGTTTTTAACTAAACTCAATGACTAATTATATTGAAATCTGCGAACTGTTTACTCAATATTTGACTGTTTTGCTGAAATACTAGATTGTTCACTCGCATGCGTTATATGCATACATGACACACACATTGACCAGGTGTACTGAACTGTTTACTCAATATTTGACTGTTTTGCTGAAATACTAGAATGTTCACTCGAATGCATTACATGTATACATGACACACACATCGACCAGGGGTACTGGGCGAACACATATAACAGGACCGGGTGTAATGGTCACATGACCGGGTGTAACGGTCACATTACCGAGTGTAACGGACATACTACCAAGTGTAATGGTCATTACGAGTGTACCGCTTAACCAAGCAATATATTACTTCTGTTTACCAGGAACAAATCTTATTTGGCAGCGGGTTGTAAACACACAGGTTGCAAGTCTTGTATGGGCGGGACTTGTGACTGAGTGGATTTACAATGCCTTTGCCGGGAAAATCGTTATTCAAATGCTTTACATTTCTCACTAAACTCTATGAACTCACCAACCTCGTGTTGACACTTTTAGCATGTATTTTCAGGTTTAAGGCGATAATCTAGTTGTGAAGGTTCTTGGCATGGCATGGCATGGTCATAGGAGACTCTGATGTATTTGGGACCACTTAAAACCTTTTATGGGCTTATATTTCCGCACTATTTTTTTTGAAATGTTGTAAACAAATCACTTTTGAATATGAAATCTATTTTAAATGGTTGAGGTAAAACCATTCTTTATACTTTGTGTTGTGATACCAATTTAGTAGCACCCAAACATGTATGCTTCCGCTAAACCAGATTTTGGGGGTGTTACAGATTGGTATCAGAGCCTAGGTTATAGAGAACTGGGTAATTTTAAAACCTAGACTATAACCGCTTTTACGAAAACAAAACCCTATGACCGCCACATGCCTGCCTGCCAAGCCGATTGCCTTAATTACTGTTTTGCTTAACACAACTATATGCTATGCTTTATCGTCTGATGATTTATATCATACATGACTTACACTATATACCAAAAGTATTTTCTACATACTTACATATACATACCGTACTTGTCACAACTTACCTTCCCCGACACGATTTCACTACCCGACTCCGAGTTCGAACACTCACTCAATTCTCTTGAAACACCAAATTTACCGTCATCAAGAAATTCATCAAATCCATTTGGTCACGACCTCAACCTATCGCCTTAAACATGTTTCATCGAGACATCTACCCTAGGGACACACTCTTCCGTCATCATCCAGAAAGGGCATGTCAATTAGAAAGCAAGACCCAGTCTCCGCAGCCACGTGACGACTATTAACCTATGACAAGTGTGATTGTCTATTCAATTATGCCTTTTATTTCATTTTCCGCGTATTCTACCTGTGATGATTACCGTTCTCTTTATTTGAAACCTCATTCGTTGTCGTCTTTTACGATGTAGATAAATGGCTCCTACAAGAAGAACAACCAAGACCACACGTGGTCGACCTGCTGCTACCACCCTTCCAACTAGGAATGGAGCAAACCCGCTTATGGTGAATCAAGCCATACTAGATCAGTTGGTTAATGACCGTGTGGCAGCAGCATTGGCTGCATCGAATGTAAACAACTCGACTACTGATGTCGGAACCTCGAGACCTGCAAACAACAACCGCGGCTGCACCTATCAGGAGTTCCGAAAGACCATGACTGAAAGCTTTGGAGGAACCGAGGGAGCTGTTGTTTTGGTCAGATGGATGGAAAAGCTTGAGACTGTGTTTCGAATATGTAGTTGTGCGGAGGAAGACAAGGTTAAGTATGCATCGTTCACCTTCAAGGATGCTGCTCTAACATGGTGGAATAACTATCTGAGGTCTGCTGGCTATGACACCGCTTACGCAATGCATTGGGAAAATTTCAAGGAAATGGTGCTCAAAAAGTATTGCCCTCGCAATGAGATTAAAAAGTTGGAGGTCGAGTTCTGGAACCTCAAGGTGCAGAGTACCAACATTGCTACATACAACCAACGCTTTCAAGAGTTGGCTCTAATATGCCCTGAGATGGTTCAAACTGAGACCCGCCTACTAGAGAGATACATTGGAGGGTTACCCCCATCCATCAAGGGTAACGTCACCACCTTCAAGGCTGCTGATCTCCATGAGACCATGGAAGTGGCCAACAAGCTAATGGACCAAGTAATTGAAGATACCGCCGAGAAGATGGTGGATAACAAACGGAAATGGGATGATCACTCCAGGGACAACAACAACAACAACCGGAACAAGCGACAAGAGGCCGCCAAGGTCTATGCTGCTGGGTCGGGAGAGAAGAAAGGCTATGCTGGAACTTTACCCAAATGCAACAAGTGTCGATTTCACCACAACGGACCTTGCCCCACTCAGTGTGGGAACTGCCAAAAGATCGGACACAAAGCCAAAGATTGCAAGGCTCCTACCCTCGTGATGGACCCGAACGTTACAGTAACCTGCTATGAGTGTGGAGTGATAGGGCACTTCAGGAGTGAATGCCCAGAGCTGAGGAATCAGAATGGAGGAGGAACTCGTGGGAACGTGTACGTGATAAAAGGAGGAGAAGCTTGCCAGGACATTAACAACGTCATGGGTGATAATAATGTTTAAGGTGAGAGAGTTCCCTGCTTCGCATATTAAGACCTAAATCTAGACCCTTTTGGATGGTATTTCCTAGAGTATTTGTATTTTCTTAAAGATCTTCTGTATCGTTACATTGTATGGATCTTCGTGTAATGAATTCCCTATCTTTTATGTCAAGATGTTATGATGACCTCTTTCCGTTACACTCTTTATTGTACCAACCATGTTTGAAACTTTCCGCCAACTATCATGCTATCGGCATATGTAAGGTAGTGCACCTTTAAAATATATTGTGATTTCAAGCTTATAAACGGAATGGCCAATACAGTTTCAAACGGAATGGCCAATACCAGTTTGACTAAACCAAGCATGGCATCATGAATCCTCAATTAAGCATAGCCTGATCACCTATGTTTAATTCAGGAAAGATCATGCTATGATAGGAATAGTCACCTCAAGAATTTTGTACTTCAATCTCAACTGTCAAAGTTCAATAGTTTCTCGGAAAGGTCTCGAATTCAGATAGGTACGTGAAAACGAAATCAAGCGTTAATGCCCTCAATTTTTCTTGACTCCATCAGGTAACTCTAAGTGAAAACCGGGGACGGTTTTCCTTCTAAGGCGGGAAGGATGTGACAAACGGTAATTTTCCCACTATTATTTTAATAATAAATGTTAATTTATTATTACCTAACTGATAAATTAAGTACTCATGAGCTCGCATAACTATTTTGGGAAGCAAACCCGCACACTGTAACATACAGTAACTCGTAAAACTATTTAACTTTATCAGAAAAAGTGAAATTGTCACATTCTGACATTTACAAACACTGACATAACAAAACGAGAGGTTATGTCGTTTTCCCGAAAAACGACACCACACGCGTACCGACACCACATTAGTAAAGGTTCACCTTTATAAATCCTTTTTCAGAGTCAATAAATTCCATTCTACGTCAGTCCGATAGAAACGACTCCTGGACTATATTTAATTTATTTGTATTACTCACAACGACTCGAAAATCTCAAATCACGCCGGGATTCAACGGGACACGAGGAACATTAATACACCCCTAAAAATAAACTTTTTCATCCATACAATACTCAACCACTCACTTGTTATTTAAAAATATAACACTTACTTTTTAACACTTATCTTACTAACATTTACCTTCACTTTTAAATTATAGTACAACAACAAACAAAACCAATATATATATATATATATATATATATATATATATATATATATATATATATATATATATATATATATATATATATATATTATATTGTCTTTACCCCACCCACGCCTCTCTCTCTCCCACAAATCTCATCTGTTCCTCTGAATCGCTGCTACCACCATAACACAAAAAACATCACCATCCCCAATTGTCTCCTTCTCTAGTTCCAAAAGCAAACCAACCAAGTGACGAAGGATAAAAACAAGGCCAACTTGTCACCACTTCTATGTATCCGCTGCCACCTCCTGTCGAGCCCTAAAGTCAACCAAACAAGCCAAGATGTGACGATATAGTTTCCTTCTTTGGCCATGGAGCATCTGTGGATGAAGAAAGAAGGAATCAAACCTTCTTTGGTTACTTCCTTATATTCCAACCGATCCATAGCAAGTCCCCACATCCTCAAAATTTACTATCGATTTAAAAATAAGAGAAGTGGTAACCAGTTGTAGGGGAAAGCGTATTCAGAAGCAAAGGGGTGTGAGGAATTGCTTGGTTTGAGGCGGGTTCTGTTAATCTCATTTGGGTTCCTTCGATCTCTTCTCAACCTAGTTGTAAGGGTTCTAAATTTTTTTCCTTTCTTTTGACTCTTTTGTTCCATTCGAATGATATATATGAATATGTTGTGATTGTTTTTGAATGTTTTGTGATTGTTATACATATTTGTGATTTTTATGAATTTTTGTTTGTCCAAACTTTGTGATTCGTTAAATGTTGTCGAGTCAAATGTTGGTGTGGTAGAAACATATTTTTGAAACTGGTAATGATAAATGTGGCTCAAACATTGATGAGTGTTCTTGCCAAATTTCTTTATATCGCAAACTAGTTAGATGAGTTAGAAGTGATGTGGTTATAAGCCGAGTCCCACAAACCGTGGTGTTAAACATGATGCCCGCAAGGTGTTTGTGGAAATGCCAAGTCGGAAATCGAGTCGGGTATAAGTTAGTCATGAACTCGAACTATTGTGGTATTCATGGCTGTCGAATGAGGGCACCATGGTTGAGTCGTACTCGAACATGGTGGACCTCTTCTTTATAATACTCGAATGATAATGTGAGTCTCGTGTGTTTTGTTCTTGGTGCATGAAATCCTTTCGACCCAAAACTTGTTGCTGTGAAAATGAGGCTAGTAGATTTAGAATTTTGTATTGTTTGGACTAGTTCCTTCGTTCGTAAATAAGTAGTATAGCCAAACTAGCACGAACTTGAGTGGTGCTCAAGAACGTGGCTTGGAGGTGTTAAACTCGAGTAAGAGATTCGGGTTGAAATACTCTAGCAATCGAGCCATAGTTGGCGTTAACTCATGACGGAAACCCACCCCGATGGGAGCTATTTCATTTGGCTATGAGTCCCTAAAGGACTCCCAAAATTTTAAGAATGCCGAAGTTTGCTTTTAGAGTCTTGTACCCTCTTCAAGACTTGTTCAATTGTACGAAAATTCCTTACCAACCATGTCATTTTCGAGTCTTAAAAACCCTCCTTGTAGCGTTTTCGAACCTTACAAATCATTTTGTTCAAAACTTCCTTTTTCCTTCTATCTGCGTTAACAACCAAAGTATTAGTAGAAGCATTTCATTTCTGCTGCTTCTCATTACTGCTATTATTAAACCATACACTGGGCTCAACCCTTTAACACTTCGTTTGTAATCAAAATGGGCTTCAGCCCATTAATAAATAGTGTGGTCTTTGATCAGTCCCACGCCGAACCAAAGGCCCAACAAGCCATGGCCTGGTCCACTGATTTCGTTTGGGCCGCAGCCCATTCCCCCTCCTCGTCACCCATTTCATTAGTATAACTCACCAATTTTATTTTTCGCGGTCACTTAAACATATGTATCGACTACTAATGATAAAAAGAAACACGACGCGTATTTTTGGTATAAACTTGTGATCATATAATCACGCGCGACATCGACGCATAATAAAACTTGACAAATCTTATACTTCAACGTCACGATTTGTTTTAAATAAATACATCGCCAAGAATACTTATTACACCTATTTGAGTATTTAGACTCCTTCGTTAACTTGAATACATTTTATCAACATTATTAACACATCTAATATGACTTTCCTTTGCAAAACTTATAATTTATTAACACAAAAATGTATTATTTTTCAAAACACAATTTTCTCACAAATTATAATACCTTACATATTAATAAAGCCTTATTTTCAACTTTATTTATTTTTCACAAGTATATATATAAATATAAATATATACATACGTACAATCATTTAACCACCAACCGTCCTATGATCGTACACATCGACATCTCATAATCATTATCCTTCCGTACGTACCTTCCCGCTCATCTCGAAACCAAAAATCGCTATTCCTACTCTTTTGTACGTTCGTACAACCCGACGAGCCAACAACTTTAAATATTAAAAACTTGGTTTTCACTTAAATGCTGCCACACCAGCAACACCAACATAAACTTTTGAAATAATTGAAATACTTGAACTATGAACTAAAACTGAACTTTACTAATCTAGGTCGCGTGTCGGTGCTGCACTCTAGTTGAATTACTTGTGATCTCACTACTACTCAACAAGGTGAGTTCATGGCCCCTACTTTTATTTGTTTTACAACTGTTTTGGGGGAGAATACATGCTCGTTTTTTTTAACTAAACTCAATGACTGATTATATTGAAATCTGCGAACTGTTTACTCAATATTTGACTGTTTTGCTGAAATACTAGATTGTTCACTCGCATGCGTTATATGCATACATGACACACACATTGACCAGGTGTACTGAACTGTTTACTCAATATTTGACTGTTTTGCTGAAATACTAGAATGTTCACTCGAATGCATTACATGTATACATGACACACACATCGACCAGGGGTACTGGGCGAACACATATAACAGGACCGGGTGTAATGGTCACATGACCGGGTGTAACGGTCACATTACCGAGTGTAACGGACATACTACCAAGTGTAATGGTCATTACGAGTGTACCGCTTAACCAAGCAATATATTACTTCTGTTTACCAGGAACAAATCTTATTTGGCAGCGGGTTGTAAACACACAGGTTGCAAGTCTTGTATGGGCGGGACTTGTGACTGAGTGGATTTACAATGCCTTTGCCGGGAAAATCGTTATTCAAATGCTTTACATTTCTCACTAAACTCTATGAACTCACCAACCTCGTGTTGACACTTTTAGCATGTATTTTCAGGTTTAAGGCGATAATCTAGTTGTGAAGGTTCTTGGCATGGCATGGCATGGTCATAGGAGACTCTGATGTATTTGGGACCACTTAAAACCTTTTATGGGCTTATATTTCCGCACTATTTTTTTTGAAATGTTGTAAACAAATCACTTTTGAATATGAAATCTATTTTAAATGGTTGAGGTAAAACCATTCTTTATACTTTGTGTTGTGATACCAATTTAGTAGCACCCAAACATGTATGCTTCCGCTAAACCAGATTTTGGGGGTGTTTATGAGACAAATCTGTATGAGAAGTCGATGAAAGCAATTAAGGCTCATCCAAGCATTGCAGTGCAAGCGGTGTTGAAATGTTGTTTGGAAAAGATGTATAAGGGACATAAGTAACTTAGCTTGATTGATTCTTAGTTTCATAAGAGGTCATCTAGTCTATTTTTCTACCATTGTATGTTGGATATTATTCATGATGTCATGAAACATTGTAACGGAACAATAAGGATGTCAATAAAAAGAACATGAAGCCATAAGTTTTCAGTAGACGAATACCTACGCAAAGCGACGGTGTATAGCGGCAAATAATTATACTTACAAAATCGTTATACTGGTTTAACTCTTGATGCAAAGCGTACAAAGCGTGTGTTTTTAAAATTATTATAGTGCGTGTTTTTTAAAAGTTGTCAAATTTAAATTTAATAAATAAAAGACGTTGCCAAGGTTTTAAAAAGTTGCCAAGTTTAAGGATACTTAAAGGTAATTTAAACAAACTACATTAATTTAAGTTTCAAAATTCAAATTTTAAGGTTAAAAAAAAGAATAATAAAAAAATTAAAAAGAAAACCTCGCACTAAAGATATTCTCTCTATCATACAGTACACACTAGGGCTGAGAATCGAAGATTCAAAACCGAACCGGACCGACAAAACCGACCGACCCGAAAAAAACCGAGCCGACCCGACAGCCCGTCGGTTCGGTTTCGGTTTTGGTTTTTTATGATTTTCGGTTTCGGGTCGGTTCGGTTCGGTTCGACCCAAAACAGACAAAAACACAAATGAACCGGACCGAACCGACAGACCCAATGCAAAACCGAACCGAACTGACCATATTCGGTTCGGTTTCGGTTTCAGTTTTTCATGATTTTCGGTTTTCGGTTTTGTCGATTCGGGCCGGGTCGGGTCGGTTTTAGACGGATGCTCAGCCCTAGTACACACTACCCCACCAACAACATAAGCTAAGAATTGAGATACTATCATGTTCAATTTGAACATGAGAAGTCATGTTGAGATTTAATGTGAGTGGAGAAATAAAACCAATTATTTATTGTGAGTCCTTTATTTGATTAAAAAATATGTTTTCATTTTCAACAAAAGTAAAATTATCTCTCATGTTCAAATAAAACATGAAAAGATCACAATACATAAGCTAAATAATAGAATATAAACATACTAAAAGCAAGTCAGATGCATACTATTTTGAAAGATTACAATATATTTTCGAGTATTAGACAATCAATTGGTTACATTTAGAAGATTAAATTAATGTTAATTATTGGCACGTATGCTTTTTATCTTAAAACATAACTATTTTTATCATTTTCTCAATTAATATTTAATTATAGGTTTATTCTCATAAACCAAAATTTTGATTTACCTCTTTTTTTCACTCCCACTTCTTATTTTCCCCAATTCAACCCATCGTGTTTTTCATATTCAAACCACCCATCATTGTTTATGTTAGTTTTCTAATGGAAGATAGTTATTGAATGTGATGATGCTTATAGCGTTGTAATGTCTCGTTGATATTGTTATTACATTTGAGACTGCATGATTAATAATACCATGCTTGGTTTTATATAAGTTGATGTTATTTGCTCTTGTAACAATCTTGTTGAGTATTGAAGTTTCATGCAAATGCAGGCACATTATATTGTGGAATTTGTGAATCAATGATAGCATGTATTTGTGTTGTTCCCTTTCACACAGATAGTAATAACTAAAGAGTTAAACTACCCGTGTTCCATGACTGGTAATGTATTTAAAACTTTGTTAAAAGATAAACGTAAAGTAAAGGACACAAGTTTTCAACGTTTAATTCTATTTGCAATTAACAAAGAATTATACCCAAAGTGTTTGTAGAATAACACTTGTGATTGAAATGACAAGTATGGTATGACTCCTCACTAAAATTAAGCTAAGCTTAAGTAGCAACTACAATGAACCTACTGAGCTATCTCAGGGACTGGTTGCCATTTGGAGGAATAAAAGTTGTTTGTGAATGTCTAAGCATATAATGCATAAACTTGTCAAACTTTTACTCGACCTTATGTTTCCTATTTATACACAAGTATTATACAACCGTTATGATAAAGACAAAAGGTGACCTAAGCTAGTTAGGAAAAAATACTTACGTATCTTGTCCCTGTTACAAGAGGCTATTTTGGGTATAAGACAATACTGCTTTCTGAGGTACAGTGATGACACTGTCCTGACATTTTGCCTTTCAGGGAAAGTTTGACTTCAGCTTGATAAGGACTTCTCCTTATCTCTTCAAACGTTTCCCGCCTTGTCCCGCCCATTCTTCAGTCTTCAGGTCTTCAGTCTTCTATCTTCAGTCTTTAGTTGTTGAGGAGTCTTGGGGTTCAGTGAGTTATTGTCATCACTCACTGAACCCATCACCTTCTTCTTTGGCTTAGGTGCCACTCACCGAGTTCCGCCTCACTGAATGGAGAGGCTTTCTTCTTAGACTCGTCCTAGGCTTCCTGAAGGTGACTCACTGAGCAACTGTTTACTCAGTGACTTGAATATTGTTTAAGGTTTTCTAAAACTTAGGTTATTTTGTATTCAAATCCTTGTTTAAGAGCACTTGGGTACTGAATGGACCCAACAGTCTCCCCCTATTTGGATATAAATATAGCCTAAGTCATTTGATCAGTGTAAGTGAGCAAATGGACTTCTTCTTACACTGAAGATACTATAACGCATGTAAAGGACACTTATAAACATAAAACATCAATTTATTTATTAGTTACAAAAGGTCCTATCATCTAGTACAAAATGCTCAGGGTTAAATACTCAGACTTCCTTAATTCCCATGAGCTCAAGCTTAGACTTCTTAGTTAACAACACAGCCTTATCAGGTCTCTCCTTCATCATCTTATCCATCAGGGCTATGAACTCATCATTTTCAGGGCTTTTGTAGTGGAGAGCCATCAGTTTGTAAGCCAGTAATGTTGTGGTCTCCACCAGATGTATGTCACTGACCCTTTGGAATGCTTGTTGACCAAACTCGTCTTTAAAGAAGATCCCAAACTCAGGGTGCTTGATCACCTTGTTATGAACGAACTTGACACCTTCAGGGAGTAGCCTTTGGCAGTGAAGTCCAGCAATAAAGCGTTCAGGCTCCAGCTCCACTGCCTTTCTTTTCTTTCCAGTGCTCTGAGTGTGCTCAGGAATAGTGAGACCCTGAGATGCAAGAGCTTGTTGATGATCAATTCCAAGACTCTTGGCCACCCTTTCTTGTTCTTCATATTTCTTTGTCAGGGCATCCAATAGGTCAGGGATGCACTTGTTGTTCTTCTTGTTCAGGATGGGTCCCATCATGTCCCATTCTTTGATGCGATACTTAGAGAATTTGAATGGGGGATTCTTCTCATATACCCTCTCACCTCTTATGACAGTGATAGCAAGAGGGTTGGTGTTAGCATTGATGATCATATCAGTGATGGGACCTTCGCCCTTTGTCTTGGTCATGGTCCAGACATACCTCTCATAGTTTCTTCTTTTCTTCTCGCTGTTCAGGTTGACCTTTTCATTGTGTTTCTTGATCATATCAGCTTGAAGTTTCAGAAACTGTTCCCCCTGATAGCTTGACCAGTCACCTTGATCACTTCCTTTGATACTTTAGCAATGACAGGCTTACAGAGCATTTCAGCTTTGATCATGTCTTCTTTTTCCATTATAGCAGCCACTTCTGCATTTGTTCCCCTGAACACTTTCCCATTGTGTAAGATGTATTCAATAAGCACTGGTTCATCAAGGCTTGTTTGACCTCTCTGGGTGCCTTCAAATGTGGCTGTAGATGTTGCTTCAGTAAGAATAGGAGTTGGAGTACTTATATCAGAGGGAGGAACTGATGAGATGAGAGGAATTGATGAGATGACTAATGCTGAAGTTGTTGTAGTCACAGGCATAAAATACTTAGGCATAATTTATATCCAAATATGGGGAGATTGTTGGGTCCATTCAGTACCCAAGCGGCAAGAAAACAAGGATTTGAATACAAATTAGCCAAGTGTTAAACAACCGTGAACGCTCTCAGGTCACTGAGTGAACAGTCACTCAGTGAGTTATCTTCAGGATGCTTAGGATGAGTCTAAGAAGAAAGATTCACCATTCAGGAAGGCGGAACTCCCTGAGTGTTATTTAAGCCAAAGAAGAATATAATGGGTTCAGTGAGTGATGACAATAACTCACTGAACCCCAGTCTCCTCAACAACTATAATGACTAAAGACTGAAGACTGAAGACCAAGCCTGAAGAATCTAAAGTCTGAAAGAAAGGTGGGACAAGGTGGGAAAAGTTTGAAAAAATAAGGAGAAGTCATTATCAGGCCAAAGTCAAACTTTCCGTGAAAGGCTTAAGAACAAGATTAGTGTTATCACTGACATTCAGAAAGCAATATTAACTGATTCCCAAAATAGATTCTTGGAACTGTGACAAAATACTGTTGTAATTTGTTTAGACTAGGTGGGTCATTCTTTTTGTATTTTTAGTCACGGGTGCTCTTTTATACATGTGTATAAATAGGATCATAAGGGAGAAAAGTGGATAAGTTTTGTGCATTAAAAGCTTAAACTTTCACAAAACCACTTTTCTCCCCCAAAGAGCAACCTAGTCCCTGAGATAGCTCAGTGGTTCATTCATTGTTGCCACTCAAGCATAGCTTGAGTTTAGTAAGGAGAACATACCATACCTTGTCGTTTCAATCACAAGTGTTATTTTCGCTAACACTTGGGTATAGATTCTTTTGATTAATTTCTAATAAGAATTTAAACGTTGAAAAACTTGTGTTTTTATCTTTACGTTTTACTTATTTGTCTAAATTAATCAATACATTAAATCAGTCATGGAACACAATTGGATTAACTGTGTAGTTATTTCTACTTGTGTAACGAAAACAAGAAGTGGTATCAGAGCCTCTGGTTTGTAAAATCTTTTCAAAAACTAAAGAGTGCTCAAAAGGTTTTTAAAACCAAGATTCTACTATTGTAATACCCGAAATTTCAAAACATGCAAAATGACCAAAATACCCCTCTAGTTTTAAAAATTTTAAGAATATATAAAAGCATACAAATAAACATTATTTGAATATAACCTAAGGTAATTAAATCTTTAAGTTATCTAATAAATTAAGCTAAAATAAAACTTTACCTTATAATGTAAAATCACAAAATAAATAATTATATACACACATTTTAATATTTTCGGTCAAGAAAAAAAAAGAAAAAAGGAAAAGATAAGCACTATATTTAAATGGTATCATAATCCCACTAAAATAGGTCCATTCCTTTTATATTTAATCTCAAATATTCGGTTCCCTCACCCATATATACACCGAATATATTGTTTTTCTTCCCATTGAAAACCCTAAAAACTAAGCTACAAACCATCGACTGATGCTGCTACTCTTTTCTCTCTTCTCGTTCGATTCAAAACGCGAGCAAAGGAGCACCTTGATCGTATTTTAGGAAGGTCTGGTGATCGTGTCATTTGTGTTCGAGTGCTTGAAGCAGATTGTGGTCTCGTTAAGCAGGAGATACGTATGGCTGTTGTGTACGTCGGGATAGGGCTGCCATTTTGGGTTTCGACTCACTAAAGGGTTCTATTTGATCGAGCTTTGGAAACCTGCTCGAGTTGTTTCAGTGATTCATGGCTGGGTATAGTTTCGAGATTCGTACATATAGTTGCTCGCGTAAGTTGTGGTTCTGGATTGATCGTACCACATTGATTCTTGTTGTTCGTATTCATGATCGTGTCTAAACTTCAATCTATTGTATAGTTGAGGTATAAATCTATAACTATCATCTTCATTCATAGCACACTAATCATGCATTTTTCTAACAGGTTACATGTTAATATAATATGTTTATATAAGAACCATAATATAAGAAATCTTGTTAATAAAGAATGATCATTAAATCATGATTATGCATGGGTGTTAACGCATGATCTTGCATCACTGTTATGGTAACTTGAAATCGTACATGGTTAGTAGGACAAATCGGTTTCGGATCTTTAACGGTTCAATTGACATAAAAGCTTTGCATAATAATTTTGCATGATAAAATTTATTAGTACAGTAGGGTGTGTGGCGTTAATAATAGACAAAAGAAAGGGGTCGAGTCGATGTCGGGTTAAAACATAGTGAATAGATATACATGAAACTATAAAAGTTGGTTATGTCACATGTAGAATGCTTGTTTGGTTGTGTTTTATGTGACGAAGGGACTGGAAAACAAAGGATCAGGTGTGGGTAAAATAATGGTCAAGTCAAGGGAAATTATTTCGGGTTCAAATGGGGTTTTGGGTGTCGGGTAATATGGGCAAAGGAAGTGAATATGGTTGGGTCGTATATGGTTAAAAATGTGTGGATTGCATGTTGGGTTCTGTCACGTGAAGTAAATAATTAGTATATGTGTATATGAATTAGTATGAAAATGTTAATAAGAAACGTTTATGGTATCAATAAAAAAAAAAAAAAAAAAAAAAAAAAAAAAAACGTTATTGGCACTTTAACTCGAACTATAGAAAATTAATTAAACTAATTTGCGATTGAGAAGTATTTGAACAAAGTAAGTAAATTTTAATGAGTAGTTGAACAAGCCTGCATGAAAACTACATACATATATGACATGATCAAAACTATTTAGTTCCGAGATACTTTTAAAACCTAATTTCTCATATGAAAGATAAAACCCTAAACACGTTAATAAATAATAATAACTATTAAATCAGTTATGTCATAGAATGGATTCTTAAAATAATAAACGATCCTTAATTCAGGTAGGTTCTTTGAAGGAGGTGTGATTTGATCCCTGTCAGTTTTGCTAATCTTGTGTTCTTGCATTCGTAATAAGGTACAGATATTCTGCCCTTCTTGTAAGGAGCCTTCGTTCTCTTGATCTCTTATTTTCATTCGTTTAGGATTTCCCCAAGCCATTGCTATGTTCCCTTGTATTGTGAACCCTTGTTTTGAATCTTTTGCTTTGAACCATTGCCTTGACCTTTTGTCTTGAACCTTGCCTTGAACCCTGCTATGAACCTTGATATGAACCTTGCCATACACCTTGCCTTGAACCTTGATATACTTGAGATTTTAACGGGATGAGAAAACCTTTTTAATTAATTATGGAGGTGTTTTAAGAAAACCATTTTTAAACTATCTGATTGAAAACTATTTTAAAAACTATCATTATAAAAACCGTTTTAAAAAGACCATTTCTATGAATACTATTTTGAAAGATCATTTTTAACTAAAACCATTATTAAAGAGTTTCTTTTAAATGAACTTGTGAAATGAACCCATTGATATGTAACTTGAAACTTGAACTTGACTTGTACACTTGATACTTGACCTTGACCTTGACCACAGTTTGAGACTACGAGCCATACTAGGCATGAGGGTTTCATGTCCTTGTCATTGATGCACCAATGACTTGACTTTTGGGTAGGAAAGTGATACCTATCCCGTCCCTGCCATGACTTGATAATTGCATTGTACACGTAGATGAAGACATTGTGGCAGCCTACAGGGGCGCATGGATGCATCCTAGATTTGTACTTGACTTGACTTGACTTGATTACTTGTATTACTTAGTGACATGATGGGTGTGTGCGATACACGTCATTCACTCTTGGGAGCACGCGACTCCAACCCTTGGAGGTATCCCCTCATATTATACTTGGCATACCGAGGTCACCCCTCCGTATACATGTATACTTGTTTACTTGACTTGATATGACATGTTCTGGGCTCGTAGAGGATTTCTGTTTCTGTTTCTGTTACCCTATGACTTGATAATTGACTTGACTTGAATTGAACTTGGGCTGGTGGGGGTGATGGTTGATTTTACACCTACCTATTGTAACTATTTCTTGATAACCTTTCCATTATCTTTTCTACTCTTGTGACACCATGAAATGTTCGTTTACTTCACTATCCTTTATTACTGCCTTGTTATCGTTATATCTGTTCACTGAGCTCTCGTAGCTCAGCCGCATTTCTTTTCCTGCGGCAGGTTTTAGTTGGAAGCTGGGTTTGAGTGGAGAGTACTTGGGCATTAGAAGACTTTATTAGCTATTGAAGATTGACTAGAAGAACCTTAAATTAGACGTAGAAGATATTGAATTGTAACCTTGTAGTTTCAAATTTTTCTTTGTAACCCTTGAATTCTATTGTATTATTAATGTCAAATGCTTATGTTTGTTATGATATGTAACCATTGTTGTGACATCTCTGCCCTTGTCGGGTCGGGGTGTTACAATTTATGGTATCAGAGAAACGGGCTGACGACTTGTAATACATTTACCCTGTCCTGTGCGATTAGGACCATTAGGCTTCCACTGTAAGAACATAGGAGAACACCTTGAGGACTTGCTTTAGGATTCATATATGAACTTAAGTTTTGACCGGTGAGGAATGGGTAGACTATAAGGCGTTTAGGTATCATCGTTTCCGCATTACTCTGATTCGTGCCTTGCTATGACATTTGCTTTTGTTGACCTCTAAGACTGTAGAAGCACTAGGTGGATTATGATAGGTTATTGTTACGACTTGAGATAAAGTATGATCATCATGAAGGCATATTTATGTGGTACTGGTATTATGACGCCTGATCAACGTGATAATACTTACACCATATAACGTGCCCTCATTGTGGCCATAGGATATCTTGGGAAGTACCTAAGAGTTTAGAACTTGATTCCCGTTGAATTGTCCGTGATTAATGAGACTTTAGGCTCATCCTACCTGTTCGTATATTCTGCCCTTGTTCATTACGCGTCTGGACAAGTTTAGACTCTCGCTTGGCGTTCTGTTGATTTCAGTTATAAATCTTGAACTCTTGTAGAGCTCTTTACTGTTGACACAGTTAAATTGATTTGAAATCTTGTTCGCATTTCGTATGAGTTACGTACTATCTCTTCCTGTTCCCCGTAATTTTCGAGGACGAAAATTTTTTTTTAGAGGGGAAGAAGTTGTAATACCCGAAATTTCAAAACATGCAAAATGACCAAAATACCCCTCTAGTTTTAAAAATTTTAAGAATATATAAAAGCATACAAATAAACATTATTTGAATATAACCTAAGGTAATTAAATCTTTAAGTTATCTAATAAATTAAGCTAAAATAAAACTTTACCTTATAATGTAAAATCACAAAATAAATAATTATATACACACATTTTAATATTTTCGGTCAAGAAAAAAAAAGAAAAAAGGAAAAGATAAGCACTATATTTAAATGGTATCATAATCCCACTAAAATAGGTCCATTCCTTTTATATTTAATCTCAAATATTCGGTTCCCTCACCCATATATACACCGAATATATTGTTTTTCTTCCCATTGAAAACCCTAAAAACTAAGCTACAAACCATCGACTGATGCTGCTACTCTTTTCTCTCTTCTCGTTCGATTCAAAACGCGAGCAAAGGAGCACCTTGATCGTATTTTAGGAAGGTCTGGTGATCGTGTCATTTGTGTTCGAGTGCTTGAAGCAGATTGTGGTCTCGTTAAGCAGGAGATACGTATGGCTGTTGTGTACGTCGGGATAGGGCTGCCATTTTGGGTTTCGACTCACTAAAGGGTTCTATTTGATCGAGCTTTGGAAACCTGCTCGAGTTGTTTCAGTGATTCATGGCTGGGTATAGTTTCGAGATTCGTACATATAGTTGCTCGCGTAAGTTGTGGTTCTGGATTGATCGTACCACATTGATTCTTGTTGTTCGTATTCATGATCGTGTCTAAACTTCAATCTATTGTATAGTTGAGGTATAAATCTATAACTATCATCTTCATTCATAGCACACTAATCATGCATTTTTCTAACAGGTTACATGTTAATATAATATGTTTATATAAGAACCATAATATAAGAAATCTTGTTAATAAAGAATGATCATTAAATCATGATTATGCATGGGTGTTAACGCATGATCTTGCATCACTGTTATGGTAACTTGAAATCGTACATGGTTAGTAGGACAAATCGGTTTCGGATCTTTAACGGTTCAATTGACATAAAAGCTTTGCATAATAATTTTGCATGATAAAATTTATTAGTACAGTAGGGTGTGTGGCGTTAATAATAGACAAAAGAAAGGGGTCGAGTCGATGTCGGGTTAAAACATAGTGAATAGATATACATGAAACTATAAAAGTTGGTTATGTCACATGTAGAATGCTTGTTTTGGTTGTGTTTTATGTGACGAAGGGACTGGAAAACAAAGGATCAGGTGTGGGTAAAATAATGGTCAAGTCAAGGGAAATTATTTCGGGTTCAAATGGGGTTTTGGGTGTCGGGTAATATGGGCAAAGGAAGTGAATATGGTTGGGTCGTATATGGTTAAAAATGTGTGGATTGCATGTTGGGTTCTGTCACGTGAAGTAAATAATTAGTATATGTGTATATGAATTAGTATGAAAATGTTAATAAGAAACGTTTATGGTATCAATAAAAAAAAAAAAAAAAAAAAAAAAAAAAAAACGTTATTGGCACTTTAACTCGAACTATAGAAAATTAATTAAACTAATTTGCGATTGAGAAGTATTTGAACAAAGTAAGTAAATTTTAATGAGTAGTTGAACAAGCCTGCATGAAAACTACATACATATATGACATGATCAAAACTATTTAGTTCCGAGATACTTTTAAAACCTAATTTCTCATATGAAAGATAAAACCCTAAACACGTTAATAAATAATAATAACTATTAAGTCAGTTATGTCATAGAATGGATTCTTAAAATAATAAACGATCCTTAATTCAGGTAGGTTCTTTGAAGGAGGTGTGATTTGATCCCTGTCAGTTTTGCTAATCTTGTGTTCTTGCATTCGTAATAAGGTACAGATATTCTGCCCTTCTTGTAAGGAGCCTTCGTTCTCTTGATCTCTTATTTTCATTCGTTTAGGATTTCCCCAAGCCATTGCTATGTTCCCTTGTATTGTGAACCCTTGTTTTGAATCTTTTGCTTTGAACCATTGCCTTGACCTTTTGTCTTGAACCTTGCCTTGAACCCTGCTATGAACCTTGATATGAACCTTGCCATACACCTTGCCTTGAACCTTGATATACTTGAGATTTTAACGGGATGAGAAAACCTTTTTAATTAATTATGGAGGTGTTTTAAGAAAGCCATTTTTAAACTATCTGATTGAAAACTATTTTAAAAACTATCATTATAAAAACCGTTTTAAAAAGACCATTTCTATGAATACTATTTTGAAAGATCATTTTTAACTAAAACCATTATTAAAGAGTTTCTTTTAAATGAACTTGTGAAATGAACCCATTGATATGTAACTTGAAACTTGAACTTGACTTGTACACTTGATACTTGACCTTGACCTTGACCCACAGTTTGAGACTACGAGCCATACTAGGCATGAGGGTTTCATGTCCTTGTCATTGATGCACCAATGACTTGACTTTTGGGTAGGAAAGTGATACCTATCCCGTCCCTGCCATGACTTGATAATTGCATTGTACACGTAGATGAAGACATTGTGGCAGCCTACAGGGGCGCATGGATGCATCCTAGATTTGTACTTGACTTGACTTGACTTGATTACTTGTATTACTTAGTGACATGATGGGTGTGTGCGATACACGTCATTCACTCTTGGGAGCACGCGACTCCAACCCTTGGAGGTATCCCCTCATATTATACTTGGCATACCGAGGTCACCCCTCCGTATACATGTATACTTGTTTACTTGACTTGATATGACATGTTCTGGGCTCGTAGAGGATTTCTGTTTCTGTTTCTGTTACCCTATGACTTGATAATTGACTTGACTTGAATTGAACTTGGGCTGGTGGGGGTGATGGTTGATTTTACACCTACCTATTGTAACTATTTCTTGATAACCTTTCCATTATCTTTTCTACTCTTGTGACACCATGAAATGTTCGTTTACTTCACTATCCTTTATTACTGCCTTGTTATCGTTATATCTGTTCACTGAGCTCTCGTAGCTCAGCCGCATTTCTTTTCCTGCGGCAGGTTTTAGTTGGAAGCTGGGTTTGAGTGGAGAGTACTTGGGCATTAGAAGACTTTATTAGCTATTGAAGATTGACTAGAAGAACCTTAAATTAGACGTAGAAGATATTGAATTGTAACCTTGTAGTTTCAAATTTTTCTTTGTAACCCTTGAATTCTATTGTATTATTAATGTCAAATGCTTATGTTTGTTATGATATGTAACCATTGTTGTGACATCTCTGCCCTTGTCGGGTCGGGGTGTTACAACTATGGCTGATATTAATGTGCCCCAGCTCATCGACAAAAAGGGAGGAAGCTATTCAGCTGTTGCTCCCAGACTTGAAGCTGGAAAATTTAGCAAGTGGAAAAAGCGCATGCTTTGCTACTTGACTAGTATGGAACCATACTACATATCTTGTATCAATGAAGATCCTTATGTCCTTAAGACTTCTGAAGGGTTACCTAAACCTGAAGCTCAGTGGACCATTGATGAGAGAAGGGTGGTCAATCAAGACCAGCACCTGAAAAGAATTATTGTATCTTGTCTTCCTGACGATACAATGGAATCAGTTATTAACTGTACAACAGCCAAACAAACTTGGCTTGACTTGGTTCATAGCTTTGAAGGTCCCTCAGATTCCAAGGAAAATAGGATCATGGACCTGAAACTTGAGTATAACACTTTCAGGGCCAAAGACTCTGAAAGTCTCTCTCAGACCTATACCATATACAAGACCCTGATAAATGAATTATCAAATGATGGTGTAGTTTTGTCTAAGCATGAGATCAAAGTTGGCTTTGTCAACAGTCTCCCTGAGAAGTGGTTAAACTTCTCTTAGGGCCTCAGGAATGCTAACCACATTCAGACCCTTGAGCTCCCTGAGATCTATGGGAAGTTTATCTATGAGGATAACTTAATCTCTAGGAGATACTGTAGGATCGAGTACTTCAAGCTTGATTGAGCTTGGTATAAACAAGAACCTCTGCTATACAAGTGTTTATGCGGAAACTAAACAGCAAGTATAATAAAGAAGAAAAGACAATGATCCTCTATGGATCAGACTATGAACTAAGAATTGTGTTCTTGAATATTGAAAACGTTAAAGGTGTTAAAGGCGTACATAAACTCATAGACGGATATATCTTATATACTAACAAGATGACCTAACCCTAATCCGTTCTACAAGTAAACGTGTGAAGAGATAAACAACAATCTCTTCTAAAAATAAATCCTAACAAACATTCTAAATATACGGATAACAAATAACACTATCCGCAATAAATCCTAACAAACATTCTAAATATACGGATAACAAATAACACTATCCGCAGGAACAATACTATCGGCAGAAACAAAATAACACTGTCGGCAGCAAATGAGCTTTCAGCAGGAACCAAAGCTATCGGCAGGAACCAGCTTTACACTATCGGCAGCAACAATGAAACTCTTATTTCCCAGAGATCCTAACAATCCTCCCCTAATCTTGAGGTTGACTAGGTTAACCTGCAAGATTCCAATGTGATAGAGCTTGTAACTCTCAGGCTTGAGGACTGCGACTTAGCAGCAGCAATATTAAGTAACCAGCAGCAACATCCATAACTTGTAAGATTCCAGCTTCTACAGCATCCAGCAGCAACTTCAATAGTTCAGCAGGAACAAGAAATCTTCTTCAAAACATGTATACTGGTCACCATTACTTTCACTTGAACTTGGCTGCTACTATGACAATATGTACATCAAATCACTTGAAGTTTCATACTATTCTCATCACATCCAGGTGTGTTAACTCCTGTGAGAGGTGAATCATTGAAAATTAATGGATTTGATGTCTCTTTACCAATAGCCATCACTACTGGAGTAGCCAATGTTTAGGTGCGTTAGACCATGGTACATTGATAACCATCTGATTTATTAGCAAATCAGCAACTATAAACGGATTTGACTTGTCTTTACCTGTAGCCGTTTGCTCAGGACTAGCCAATTCTTTGATTACAGCCAACCTTGGTGAATTGAATACCAAATATGGATACCAAGTGTCTTTACCACAAACCATACTTTTGTGGACTAGCCAATCCTTTGGATCCCATAAGGGTTACATCCATGGTGAATTGAGAACCATTTTCAACTCTCAGAAACAAATCATGGGTGAGTTGAAGTACCCTATAGCTTTGAGCAAGCTATTACAGCTATCAACGGATTTGATAATCACACCAGAGCCGTACCCTCATGGTGAGTCAACTCTTTCTTGTCTGCAAGACATGGTGAGTTGAGCACCATTTATTGTGTAGGTGTAAACACCAACACTGTACCTGCAAGGTGTTGCTCAAAACCACTTATTAGCACACAAAATATACACAAATTTTTTTTTTTTTTTTTTTTTTTTTTTTTTTTTTTTTTTTTTTTTTTTTGAACTAAGAATCACACCAAAATAAAAGAAAATAAGAAAAGAAACAAAAGAAAGAAAGAAAGATAGAAAATATACAACAACAACAAGAACAATCCTCCCCTTGAGCTTTATCCTCCCCTTAAGCTTTATCAACTAAGGATTTACCATTCCAATATGGACCACCAAATGTTTAAACCTTGGTCTATCAAAAGCCTTGGTCAGCAGATCAACAACATTATCATCTGTGTGAATCTTAACCACCTGAATAAGATGCTTCTCATAAGCATCTCTTATGAAATGATGTCGAATTTCAATATGCTTTGTCCTCTGATGATAAACAGGATTCTTAACAATACACATAGTACTTTGATTATCAATAAAAATCTTAGTGTTCATGTAGTTGAACCCATAATCCAACAACTGATTTTGCATCCAAAGTACCTGTCCACAGCAACTAGCAGCAGCAACATACTCTGCCTCAGTAGAAGATGTAGCCACTATAGTTTGCTTTTTGCATTGCCAAGAAACCAACCTCCTACCCAGAAACTGACAACCTCCTGTTGTAGACTTCCTATCAAAGTTAGCCCCAGCATAATCACTGTCACTATATGCCTCCAACACAAAAGGAGAATCTTTAGGATACCAAAGTCCCATCTTTGGCTGTCCTCTTAAATACTTGAAGATTCTCTTAACTGCATTTAGGTTAGAAGTCAATGGTGTAACCTGATGTCTAGCACATGCACCAACAGCAAACATTATATCAGGTCTTGAAGCTGTCAAATACATGAGTGATCCAATCATGGACCTATAAAGATGAACATTAACTGCAGCATCAGGTTCATTATTGGACTTAGGCTTTGGACGTTCAAAAGGAGTTGTAGCAACCTTCACATTTTCCATATCAAATTTCTTAAGCATGTCATAAACATACTTCTCCTGGCAAATAAAGATTCCATCTGGTTTCTGCTTAACCTGAAGACCCAAGAAGAAAGTCATTTCACCCATAGCACTCATCTCAAATTCACTCTTCATCAATTCTTCAAACTCCCTGCACCAGTCTTCATTAGTGGAACCAAAGATGATATCATCTACATAAACTTGTACCAGGATGATATCTTTGAAATTCTTTCTGATAAAAAGAGTTTTATCAATAGTCCCTCTTCTGTAACCATGTTTAAGCAAAAAGGCTGATAATCGTGCATACCAAGCCCTTGGTGCTTGATGAAGACCATAAAGTGCTTTAACCACTTTGTAAACCAAATTAGGATTTTGAGGATCCACAAACCCCTATGGTTGAGTAACATAAACCTCTTCCTCAATCCTTCCATACAAAAATGCACTCTTCACATCCATCTGATATACTACAAACCCCATAAAAGAAGCAAAAGCTAAAAACAACCGAATAGCTTCAACTCTTGCCACTGGTGCAAACACCTCATCATAATCAATCCCCTCTTCTTGTCTATGACCTTGAGCTACCAATCTAGCCTTATTTCGAACCACAATACCCCTAGCATCCCTTTTATTCTTTAGGATCCATTTAGTCCCAATAGCATGCTTTCCTGCAGGTAAAGGCACTAACATCCATACTTTCTGATTCTGGAACTGCTGCATCTCCTCCTGCATAGCCTCAACCCAATCATCATTAGCAAGAGCCTGAGCTATGCTAGTTGGTTCAACTTGAGATAAGAAACAAGCATACAGACAATGTAAGTAATCAGTATGATTGTTTCTCAACTGATCCTGTATATAACTGAGAAAAGCAGATTCTCCAAACTTGGGTTGATGTAGCTTGCTTCTTGTCTGCACAGGGGAATTTATATCTCCAAGAATCAAAGACTGAGGATGAACTGTATTGATCCTCTTGGTAGCAATTGGATTAAATTCAATGGAGGATGCCTGATTAGTTATGGAGGGGTTGAAGTCATCATCATATGAAGAAGAAGTGAAAATTCCAGTTCTGGACTGATGATGAGGATCATTCAGCTTATCTTTTGAAGAGACTGAGTTTCCAAGATCAGAAGGAATTGGAAATCTTTCAGGGGAGTTAACAACACCCAGAGTGTCCACAGATGGAGAAGACACAGGAACATCAGCAGAAACCCTAGAAGGTTTGGCAGGAATAGATCCACTTTCAGCAGGAATGGGATCAGCAGGAACATGAATACCATCAGTTGAATTCAATTGTCTTCTAACTTCAGCTTCAGCCTTTCTCAGAATCTCCTCTGTCTCTTTAGAAAATCTAGAATCAAACATCCCAGCAGTTCTTTTGGCATTAAACTCTTGTCTTTGAAGCCTAGCAAGATCTTCTGCATAACTAGAATCACCTCCAGCCATATCAAAAGAATCCTTGAGCTTTGAACCTGAAATGTTGTTAGAGGGAAAAGAAGGAACAACTATAGGTCATTCATCACTCTCTACATCAGAATCATCATCTGAGGTACCTTCATTGTTAGTTTGAGAAACATTTGTACCAGCAGATAGATTTGATTTAAATCTATTATAACCTAAGGTGTCAGATAAATAATCCAGATCAAAGTACCACTCTGGACCAGCACCCTGCAAATTAGGTTTATCTTCAAGATATCTTAAATTGAGAGTCTCTTCTATTTTCTTAGAGGACAGATTATAAACCCTATACGCTTTACCATGAGCAGAATATCCAACAATAAACCCTTCATCAGCCTTCCCATCAAACTTGCCTAGGTAATCACTAGTGTTCAAAATAGTGACATGACATCCAAAAGGCTTAAGGTAACTAATGTTTGGAACCTTCCCAGACAAAAGTTCATAAGGTGTTTTATTATGAGGACTAGTAATAGATACCCTATTCAACACATAACAAGCAGTGCAAACTGCTTCAGTCCAAAACATAGTAGGCATCTTAGATTCAGCTAACATAGTCCTAGCTGCTTCTATCAGGGTCCTATTTTTCCTTTCTGCAACCCCATTTTGTTGTGGAGTTCGAGCATTACTATAGTCCCTTTTTATCCCCTTAGTCCCACAGAGGTCAATAAGATTAGAGTTCTTAAATTCTGTGCCATTATCACACCTTATAGACTTAACCTTTTTACTTAGCTGATTTTCTATTAAGGCAATAAAATCCCTAAGCACTGGATAAGTTTCATCTTTAGTACCCAAAAAGAAAGTCCATGAAAACCTGCTAAAATCATCTGTAATCACCAGGCAGTAGTTCTTATGGTCAATACTTCTGATAGAAGTAGGACCAAAGAGATCCATATGAAGAAGCTGCAAAGGCTCAGAGATGTTGCTCACAGCAGTTATGGCCTTGTATGATGCTTTGTGCTGCTTTCCTTTGTTGCAGGCAACACAATCATGCTCATTTGAGAAGATCTTCATAGGAAGCCCTTTCACCAACCCATTCTTAGCCAACTTGTTAATGGTCTTGAAATTCACATGGGCCATTCTTCTGTGCCATTTCTTAGACTCATCCACAGAAGCTTTTGCAACCAAACAAGCAAGAGATCCCTCAGGCTGAACATCACTAAGATTGAAGCTATAAAGATTGTAAGTCCTAGGAACTTTAAGTTCAACCTGACTTTCATCAGGCAACTTGAAGTCTTTGGACAACACAAAGCAATCATTCTCAGTGAAGAGAACACTGTTCTTCTTGTCACAGATTTGGGAGACAGAGAACAAATTGAAGTCTTGAAGTTCCTTCACATAAAGTACATCTTCAAAGTCCAGCTTAGCAGTCTTGATAGTTCCCTTTCCAGAAATTATTCCTTCTCCTCCTCCAAATGTCACAGTACCTCCATTCAAAGGTACAAAGTCATGCAATCTATCCAAATTCCCTGTCATACTCCTGGAACATCCACTATCAACAATTCCAACATCTTTGCTTCTAAAAGGAAAATCCTGAGAGAAAGAATACATATACAACATTAGATACAAGAGAGACTCAAGCCATTGCTGACTTGAGCCTGCCTAGTGGATCAATAAGAATTAAACCCTGGAGATTGATGAGATCCACCATTGATCTTGGACCCCATTTTCATATGTTGGTTATTGATTTTCCAAGAACAAACCTGCTGAGGACTTAACAGCAGTTTTCCATCTTGCCCCTCCCTTATCTTTGGTGTCAAAACAAACAGGTCTCAAATTATTTTGGAAGTAAGAACTAGTAGGTCTTCTGATAGGTCTAGCTAAATTGCTTCTCCAACCAGCAGGATTGATCCTACTGGCAGGAACTGAATACACAGCAGCAACAGGCTTATGGGCAGGAATGTACTTATCAGCAGCAACAGGATTATCGGCAGGAATGAACCTATCAGCAGCAACAGGCTTACCAGCAGGAACTGGCTTGCCAGTAGCAACTGAAGTTCTCCTTGCTGCTTGAGGAATATAAGGGGGAATATCATTTACATTTTTCCATACAAACCTATTTTGACATGCATTCAAACCCATCTGTTTCTCATAATAGTCACAATCTTTAATGAGATGATCATAACTACGACACACAAAGCAAGATTTCTTTCTAGGGGCCTTTTTCTTAACAATAACTTTCTCATTGCACACAGAATTATTCAAACCAACACATGAAACAAAATTATCCTTAACATAATGAAAACCACAATCATAATTGTTTGAAACAGAACCACAACTAGAATTGTTTGAAAAAGAACCACAACCAGAAACATTATTGTTTTTAACATTATCAAAAGAAATATCTTTAGATGCAGCTATCTTCGAATGAGATTCAACATTAGCTACTTCTGAGGAGAGATCTTCTGACTTTATTGATGCTGACTTGTCACTTGATCCACATGTGGCATAGTCATCTGTCTTGATTTCTGAAGATTTGTCACTGTAAGAACAAGAGACAAATTCATTAGAGTCACAATCAAGATTAGGCAAGTCTTTTGCCTGTTTGCCATACATCATTTGTGAATCATCAAAGTCATCAAAAGGATTAGCCGGCTTAAATGTTCCAGTTATGGGTGGAGGAATATCATTCATCCCTCCCTCATTCACAAACTTTACAGGCTTTCTATAATCTACAGGTTCTGGGTTAAAAACACTATATTCATTAGGGTCATAATATTGATTTGGCCCTACCAGGTCACCGAACCCTAAACCTCTTTTAGTTTTTGATGACATAGAACTATCAATAAGCCTGTGAAGGTTTGTGGATGACTCTTTCCACTTATCAAATCTAGCCAAGGTATCATCTAGTTTAGATTTTAAATCATGATTATCTAATACTACCTTAGCTTTTTCCCGTTCAGTATGTTTAACCTCATTAATAGCATTTTTTAAATCTCTTTCCAATACCTTTATTTTTACTTCATAAGCAGACTGTTGTTGTTGATACCAGACCTTTTGTTGTTCTAAAGTTTTAACAGCCTTTTTATGTGCCTTAAGTTGAATAAAGTTATCCTTATTTTCACTTTCTTTATCATCAAATTCCTGTTTCAATTTATCATATTTAGAATCACAACCAAATGGGCAGTTATGTACCTGAGATGGATGACCCATCATTCCAAACTGATCAGCCACTTGTTTCTTTTCACCATATCCAGCTACCATCCCATAGACCTTATCTGCTCCACTTGCAAGAGACTTCTCATGTTGCTCTTAGTCCACCATTGAATCCACAGATACCAAAGCCTTGGGGTCATCTGACTCCAACTCTTGAATTCTGAAAGCAGAATACCGTGCTTTATCATCCACCTTCTTGTCTGTACATTCCCTAGCAAAATGTCCTGTTTGAGAACATTTATAACACCTCACCTTCCTTCTATCAAACCCGGCAGGCTCCTGTCCATTAAAATTGACCCTTCTTCCTGCCTTCTTTTCAAACCTATCCAACTTCAACGATATCATAGCCATCTGCCATCTTAAGTCCATCTCTTCCATATCCAATTCATCAACCTGATTGAAATCATCATACACAATCTTCTGTTGTGGTGTACTATCAGCAACAAATGAATGAAGCAGATCCACTACAAGATTCTCAGAACTGGTTTGAACTTTTGGTGTGACAGGTGAGTAAGAGATTGATGATGTTGATGGAGTTGGACTGTTTCCATATGATGTTTTGTTAGCACCAGAGTTACTAACAAAAGCAGTATGGGTTGGAGTATGAGGTGTATAGGTGGAATACCCTTTGATATCAAGTTCAAGGGTTTTCAACTTGTTGTACAGATCATCAAAGCTCATAAAATCCAGTCCTTCTTTGGCCTTGAGGGTTATGGAAACCTGTGACCAAGATGGTGGTAAAGCCCTCAGAAATTTGGTGTTGCAATCTTCATCATCCGGCCTAGCTTTCAACTGGTTGAGTTGACTCAGGATCTTGTGGAATCTGTCATACCCTTTATGAATCCCCTCAGCCTCAGAGATCTTGAATTCCTGAAACTCTTGCTTAAGCATAGACTTTCTCATTTTTCTGGATTCATCATTCCCTCCAAATCTGGCTTTTACAGCATGCCAGATCTTTCTAGCATCATCCAAGTGATGGAAATCACTCATATGATCCTCTGGAATAGCTTGAAGCAGAAGGGTTCTTGCTTTGGTTTCCCTTTGCACAGCCATGTGCTCTTCTGCAGTAACAGGTGGCTCTATATAAATATTGCCATCCTCGTCCCTTCCTGTATTCTTCTTGCTATTTCCCTTGAGAATGACATTCCACAGATTGTAATCACTGTTTGTGATCCAATATTCCATTCTCATAGCCCAGACTTCATATTCATCTTTCTTCAGATATGGGAATTTAGCATTGTTGGTGGACACCGCGGTGACGATTTGCGTTTGGACTTGGGATGTTTCAGTTTTGGGTTGTTGATCTTCCTGGTTAATGACATTGGTTTCTGGGTTATCGTCTGCCATTGAGAGAGGGTTAAGAGATATGAGATCGACCTTTTTCTTCTTTATCAGAGATCCTTACCAGGCTCTGATACCACTTGTAGGATCGAGTACTTCGAGCTTGATTGAGCTTGGTATAAACAAGAACCTCTGCTATACAAGTGTTTATGCGGAAACTAAACAGCAAGTATAATAAAGAAGAAAAGACAATGATCCTCTATGGATCAAACTATGAACTAAGAATTGTGTTCTTGAATATTAAAAACGTTAAAGGTGTTAAAGGCGTACATAAACTCATAGACGGGTTTATCTTTTATACTAACAAGATGACCTAACCCTAACCCGTTCTACAAGTAAACGTGTGAAGAGATAAACAACAATCTCTTCTAAAAATAAATCCTAACAAACATTCTAAATATACGGATAACAAATAACACTATCCGCAATAAATCCTAACAAACATTCTAAATATACGGATAACAAATAACACTATCCGCAGGAACAATACTATCGGCAGAAACAAAATAACACTGTCGGCAGCAAATGAGCTTTCAGCAGGAACCAAAGCTATCGGCAGGAACCAGCTTTACACTATCGGCAGCAACAATGAAACTCTTATTTCCCAGAGATCCTAACAGATACCCTGACTCAAAGAAAGCTCTTGAGACCAAAAAGGCCCTGACTACCTCACCCATATCAACTGCCTTTTATTCTAATGGTGTTGTGCAGGATTTTCAAGAGGATTCTGATGATGAGGTTGATGAAAGAACAAGTGAGGAGTACCTAAATGATTTACATTTAGAATTTCAAGAAAGGGTACTCCTTGCTAATTCCAAACGTTTTATCAAAAGAAATCAGTCAAACTTTTCAAAAGCTAAGGCAAATGAGACCACTGAATATTTCAAATGTGATTAAAAGGGTCATTTTGCTAAAGACTGTTTTTCAAAAACAACCTCAGAACCCTCTTATAAATTTTCTGGAAACAGTTCTCCTTCAGGAACTAGCAAGTTTCAACCTAAAATGCTTCAGTCTACCCAACATTTTCTAAACAATACTGTTCAAAAGGGTCAAAAAGATTTTGAAGCAAAATATAGAAAAGCTAAGGCTAAACTTGCTCTCCTTGAGGCCAATCCCTCAATGTCTAAGGTTGTTCAAACTTCCAAACCTGTTCAAGTAAAGAACAAGGTTCTAGTAGCTGAAGCCTATGACTGGGATGAAGAAGAGGTCTCATCAGATGATGAAGAAGTTAGAGTGAGTGCACTGATGGCACTTTCAGATGGTGATCAGCTGGTTGTTGGAAAAGGCCATGCAAGAAATGGAGAGTGGGTCAACATAACCATGAAAAAGGTAAATATTTTACTTTCTATGGATGATGATTCTGATTGGCAGTCTTATATGAATTACATAAATGTAGATCTTAAGTTTGTTGAAGAACAAAGGCTTAATTTGCTTTCAAAATATAACAACCTTGTTCTAGAATTGAATAAGTGTAGAGATGAATTGCTTGTCTTAAAACAAGCCAAACTTAAAGCTGTTACACTTGAAATTCAAAACACTGAGATTTTGAAACAAAATCAAGCTCTTCAAAATGAACTTAACAAAGAAAAGGCTGTCATAGAAAGCTGGACTAAAAAGAATCCTAAAGTCTATGAAACAGTGAGTCTTATTCCTAGTCAAAACAAGAAAGTCATAGGAGGAGACCAGCTCACTGAATCCACCAGTGAGAGTCATAGGGAAAAGGCTTTTATTCCAGCTGGCATATCTTTTGACCAAGAGATGATACCCAAGTCTAGTGACTGGATTGTCAGAAACAACCCAGTCAGTAAGTTGCCTAGCATTGAGACTGAGAAAATCTTGGAACCTGAAAGTCAGGCTATAAAAGATATGCTTGGACTCACTGACAAACCCAGTAGTACTGAGTCTGTCAACGAGTCTGAATCAGAATCACAAGCACCACTCCCATCTCTGAAATTCCTTTAGGGAGCCGCACCTTGTTCAGACCTTACACGATTAGTCTACTCTTAGCATTCTCCAAAGGAGAAGTCAGGAATGGGAAAAACCATCCTAAAAAGGCAAACACCTGAAGTCTCAGTTCCTACTGATGACTCAACAACTTCAGTCCCTTCTGAAGTAAAACCTGAAAGCCCTGACTCAAAGTATGATCAGTTGGCTGAGCTTGTCAGGAAGCTGAGCGAGAAGATTGAATCTTCTGAGAAACCTCAATCTAATTTGAAGGAACCTAAATCAGCTTCCTCAAGCACCACCAAACCAAAACCTTCCAAACTGATGAGGCGAAAAGTGTACCGCTTTTAAGGGGTCATTTAAGCCCGAAATCGTATTTATTTGATCAAATATTGCCCTAAATCGTTCCTTTTGTCATTTTAGGTACTTTTGAGGAGAAATCTGGAAAAGGAGGCATTTTGGACGTTTTTGGAGCATAAAAGTGAAGAAAACGGCAAAGTCTCAAAATTGTGCTGAAAGTCACCTTTGACGGCGTCAACATTAACTCCAGACGGCGTCATGCCTTGGCAAGAATAGTTGGATGTGAAATTTACTCATGACGGGCCAGTGAGTTTGCATGAGAATTCTGACGGCGTCACGCTTTAACTAAATCAAGGGCGTCACGGCTTAAATCAAAGAGGGACGGCGTCACGTTATAGGTCCGACGGCGTCAAGCCTTGATAAGCCAGAATGGATTTTTGAAGAGCTAAAGAGGGACGGCGTCAAGAAGGTCACCCGGGAACCCTAAAAGCGGCGAGGTGACGGCGTCACAATGCATAAGGTGACGCCGTCAGATGTCAAAGTCTATATATAGTTTTCTAATTTTTTGTCATTAAAGAGAGCTTAGTGTGTGGAATTTTGGGATAAAACCCTAAGACGATTTTAGCTACTTTTTCAGGGCTTCTTGCCTTGAGATCTTCCATGTTTCATTGAAAGATAAGTTATCAATTAATCATTCAATATGTCTATGTGTTGTTTGATTCTATCTTATGCTTGTCTTTTGTTTAACATGTTAGGCTAATTTTATCTTGTGTTTGCTTAGATCTAATGAAACCTAGCTATTGATTATTGGTTGTTAGTGTGTTGTTAGTTGTTTTGGATGATTGTTTATCTATGTTAGGCTTAAGAAAACTGGCTAACTTCCTATTCGGTAACTTGCTTGAACGTCTTAAGAAACATGAACCAAACGCGTACTAAAGGTTTTTATGGTTGTATTTAATGCACAAGCGAATTCTAGTGATCCCATGTTAGGAGCTTCCTAGCCGGCTCGACATAGGAGTGAAGTAGGAGCTTGTAGAGTTTGGGGAAGTAAGTACGCCACCCCACGAATGGTATTAAGGAATACACCCGTCATCCACGCGACTAATACACACTAATTAACCGGTAAAAGATAGTTAGGGAGTAAGGAAATCTAAGTAAACACATTTCTCCACACATAAGTTTCTCACCACTTTTCATTTTTGTTATTTTATTTTATTTGCATTTGTAGTAAATTGGGTTAGTTGACTAGCAACTAATTCCGCCCACTCCTTCAAAACCCGAGATTTTACTTGCTTTCATAAAAATATAAAAACATAAAAAGAATCTTCCTCAACCCTTAGACCTAATTAGAGTAGCCTTTCATACCTAACGAACACTATTCCCTGTGGAGAACGATCAATCCCCCGTACTTACCACTACACTATACTACATCGGTCAGGTACACTGCCTGGTGGGGTTGTAAGCCTCTTGAGATCCCTTGAGAGGTAAAACCTGTTGTAAGGTCGCAAAACCACGCATCAAGTTTTTGGCGCCGTTGCCGGGGAATAGTTATTGTTTAGGTTGAATTTTTATTTCTATTAGGTCTACTCACTAGATTCCTTTCTAGTGAGATTTTTATTTTATTTTTCTAGGTTTTCTTTAGTCTATCTATTTTCTTCGTGTCTTTGTTCGTAACCATACCGTCCGACATCATGGAAGATGGTAATATCCTTAACCCCCACAACCCACCACCACAACAACCACCACCACCTCCTAGAGCCCGTACTTTAGGAGAGTATTCCCGTCCTAGCCACCACGGCTATCGAAACACCATTGAGCTCACTCAAGGAGCCAATATCACACCCTTGCGATACGACACCATCCGGTTGGTGCAAAGCGGATGCGCATTCCATGGACTTCGTTCTGAAGATCCTAATCAACATCTCAAGGACTTTCTTAAAATCGTTGATTCTATAGACCTTGATGTTGCCACTCGAGAGACGACCCGATTGCGTCTCTTCCAATTCTCTCTGCGGGACCAAGCTAGTCAGTGGCTAGAACGTCAACCCGCAGGATCCATCACCTCTTGGGATGATCTCACCACTCGTTTCCTTGCTCAGTTTTTCCCACCGGGAAGAACTACCAAGCTAAGGAATGATATCTTGATGTTCCAACAACGTCAAGGCGAAACTCTCTACGAGGCATGGACTCGATTCAAGGACTTACTCCGAAAGGTCCCTCACCATGGCATGGATCCTTGGCTACAAATCCAAATCTTCTATGATGGTGTCGATCATCAAACTAGAAGAGCCATAGATTACGCCGCCAATGGGAGATTGAGCAGGCTCAGTGTCGATAAGTGCTGGGAAGTCATTGAGGACTTAGCACAGTACGAAGAAGAAGAATGGGATGACTCAACATTCTCGGAAGGAGGGATTTTAAATTGCATGAATGCAACCCAAGAACAGCTGTTCGCAAACATAAAAAGGCAGGTTGAGAGCTTAATGAAAGCTGAGATACCTACGGCTGATAAAAATCCCGATGAGTGCGTGAACACAATTGGTAAACATACGTTTCGCCAATTCTCACGACAAGATGAGTTTGAAGGGATAATGTTAACTTTCGTGAACAACCAAGAGAGACGTATCAAGGAATTAGAAACTCACTTGAAAAACACCCAAGATATGTTCATGGAGCTAGCAGAAAAATTCATCTCGAGAATAAAAGAGAAAATTAGGGAAGAAACCTCACACAAAAAGATCGAGAAGATCTTTGAACTCCCGGTCCCTAATGAACCATACAACGAATGGGATGATAAAACCCTCCTCCCCGAGCCTTCACTGTCAAAACCCTCTTATTTATTTAGGTCCTCTCGCGAGAAAAACTCTCATGATCGCAGCATTTTCGTGGGGAGCATGGTTGTCACGCTCCCTAACTTTTATGAAGCTAGGAAACGGTCTTTTGGCTTTAAGCCAGGTGTGAGAAGAACTCAATTAAAGCGCACCATCATTTTGAAAACCCCCTGGGAAAGTTCCTCTCACTCCCTGAATACTCGCCTTGATGGAAATTGGGACCCGAATAAGACGTCAACCGACCCTTTTCAACATTTTACTACACCCCGTGACAGTAACAAAACATTTGACCCAGGAGGAACTTGTTAACGAGACTAGCTATCAGGATTATTGACCCTGAATAGCTGCTCTCTTAAAGTACGAGGGGCTCATTTGTAAACTGGCTCAAAGTAGCAAAATACGCTAATCTGACGGCGTCAGAATTTGCACTTGACGCCGTCACCCCGTCTGCACAGCAATAATAACTTTAATTCCATCACTTTCATCACAAACCCCACAAACCATATCCTCTCCAACCCCACCTCCGATTTTCCCAGGACAAATTCGCCAATTCCCGCTTCCAATCTTCACGTGGTAAGTCATTTTTACTCATTCTTTTCGCTTCAATTACTCATAGGATTTGTAAATTTCGAAAATCCCCAACTTGTGAAACCCTAGGATTGATTCATGCTTAGAACTCATAATGTGTTTTAATTAGTGTTATTTAACAAAGATTAAAGCATTTGATGATTGGCAATCAATTGGGTCTATTCACTAATGGGGAGGCCACGAATTTGAACCATAACCCGTGATCCAATCACCCATTTTTCTGCAAAAAGTGGTGTGTGGTTATTGAGCCTGAAGTTTGAATATTGATTTTTCCCTCGTAATTATGGATTTGAACACTGATCAAATCTGACGGCGTCACCTATCAAAGCGTGACGGCGTCAGACCTGTCTGATGCGCCACCAAGTCTTTTAATTCACATATTAACACTTGTATTCCTCCTGCTTTGTTCCAGATAATGAGTAAGCGTCAAAGACCCAGCCGAGGAAGTTCTTCCCGATCTCAACAAGAAAACTTTGGGGATACGGTCCTCAGTTGGGGTATCTTTGACAACGATGCTGCTACAAGCAAATACGCACAATTGCTACTACACAAGACCGAGAAATGGGAGCACTCCCTAGCAACACGGTCAAGAACCCGAAACTAAACGTCAACGCTATTTCATCGGTTTCGTCCCCTAGTTCTTGTCCACAATATTATTCGGTCAATTCCATGAGCACGTGTTTCAAACAAACCCAAATCATTCCAAGTGACCAAGAAGTTATGACATCCAAATTGGTCAACAACATAGTTGAAACACCTCCCACTCAAAACCTTGACGATGAATTCAAGGAGCTCCACCTTGAAAGTCCGGTTGTTGATGAGAAGAAGCTCAAGTTAGGCGAAAAAGGGACCGCCTTTGTTCAAAACAAGCTACCTAAGAAGTTAGATGATCCGGGCTTATTTGTTCTACCTTGCAAGATCGGTAATTCGGAGGCTTATGACACATTAGCCGATCTTGGATCAAGCCTTAACCTACTTCCGTTACCTCTCTACACCTCTTTAAAACTTGGAAAACTTGAAGAAACCGAGGTGATAATAGGCTTAGCGGATGGAAGTGTTGCTTACCCGGTTGGAGTAGTTAAGGACGTGTTAGTACACATTGGAAAGCTAACCATTTTAGCCGATTTCCACGTCCTTGATATGGTTAGCGACCCTACATGCCCCTTGTTGATAGGTAGAGGATTTTTGGCGACCGCTAGTGCTATGATTGATTGTAAGGAATCTAAGATAGCGGTAGGAGAAGGAGATACTTGGTCAGTCTATGATGTTAAGAAACACGCCTATGATACTAGTGAGGAACCGACACCCCATTGGTTAGAATTAAATAGGAGACCATCTAGATATGGACCTTGGATTGATAGAGACTTCATAGGACCCCAACGCCCATTTTACCTAGAAGAGGACTTTGTTAACCGAACGCATTCGGTAGAGCAACTCTTGGCTAGGGACACCGAATTGGATCCATTTGAAGACCCTCTAGTTTTTAGAAGGATGATTGATTTCCTAGGAGTTTTGCCAATTAACCTAGGATTGAATAAGTGGATTTGTGAGGAAGATGATCATAAGTGGAATTGGGATAAACCACCCAATGATGGAGATGGGTCATGGCATATCAAGATGACATTGTATGACCCGGATGGAGAGAAGTTTGAAAAGACATATCGTACTGAGCGGACCAATAGGAAACTTCAATCCAAGCTTAACCCTAAAGACGTCCTTGATGACGAGCTTACTTACATAGGGTAGCGTGACTTTGAGTCTAGCTACAAGACTCGTTAATAAAGAAAAGCGCTTCTTGGGAGGCAACCCAATCTTTATTTGTTTTATTTGCTTTGTGTGTTTATTTATTTGTTTGTTTGTTTTATTTGTTTCCATATGTGTGTTTAATTTTTATTCTTATTGATTCATGTTCATAAACTAATTTGTGAAAATGCTTTATTTTGTTTTTAACTTCGTCTTAACTACATATAAAGGTATTTTGCAAAAGATAAGTGTAAGGGAAATCTAAATCGGTTTATTAGAACACATATGAACATGAATCATAATAATAATAAATTAACATACATATTCGTATTTGTTTGAGTCAAATGCTTGTATCGAGTCATAATGATGTTTTGCAGGATTTCCAGGAAGTAAGGTAAAGGTTTTTCCAGAAATTTTCCGGAAACTTAAAACGAAAATTTTTGTCAGGTCATTTCTGACGGCGTCAGGGGTTATAACCTGACGGCGTCAGATTTAATTTCCAGAAATTTTTGAAAATTTTGTTTTCATAAAAAGTTTTTATTAAAATCTCCAACTTATAATCTCCAGGAATCTGCAAAGTTATCATTCCACAAGCATTATATCCTTATATATAGATTTTATCCCGCCGATGTTATGCAGGTTTTCGTGTTTGTTTTCTCAGGTTCAACAGGTTATTTTGGACAAGGAAATGTTTTGAATCAAGCTTATGGTGATGCATTAGTCATGGAGCTTCAACATTCTCTTTGGAGGAAGATTTAACCGTGTAATTTCATTATCCAACGAGCGAATCAGGGGAGTATTTGATTTCATTCTTTTACTTTTTCTTTTACATCTTGTTATTTGAACATTAGGGACAATGTTCATCTTAAGTGTAAGGGGAGGGTAAAAGTACGATTAGAGAATGCTCTTACGCTTGATTTTTGTTTGTTTAATAGTAGATGTGTAATAAAACTGAGATAAATACCTGTTAGGGTAATTTTAGTGCCAAATTTAAATTTTTTTACAACATTTAGGAGTGAAACTTTGATCTTAATGAGCGTCTCATGGATAGGAGTTATATGACTAGCACAAAAAAAACCGTACCACAAAAAAAAAAAATTTCCACCCCCAAATATGTGAGGTTCGCCCCTAGAATTGGTAGGAAAAGCATTTATGCTATGATGTGTGTACCGGTAGCACTTAGATTCTAGAACTTGCGTTAGGACCATTCCAAGGCCACAAGTGAGACTACATTCGTGTAGTTAGATTTACTACATGATAAGAGGCATTAGGATAAACCCATTGTTTTACACCTGTGTTTTTGTTATAATTACATTGGCTACATTGGTCAAGTAATTCTCCCACACCCTTTGCGTTGTACTCATTTTTAGTACACGATACCCCTAGTACACCCCTCAGAGCCTATCTTTTCGTTTCAACCTTTAAGCATTTTACTTAAAGGAAGAATTTGTTACACCCCACTTAAATGTACACCCAAATCGCCTTAACCTACCTTGTATGCACTCATTTTTAGTGCATTATTGTGACAACATTTGTTTAAACCCAAGTTAATTATCTAGTTGATTACATGGTTGCTAAGTCGAGTCATATCCTTGTACATATTGTTTTGGGACGATTGGGACTCATGGGTAAAGTACTAGTGTAATGGAGTAATGGGGAAGAACATCATTTATTACCCCCATATGTGCTAAATGTTTTAAAAGTACTCCAAGTTTTTCAATTATCTTAATTCGAGTCATTAGAATAGTTATTTGTAAAGTTATGTAAAAGTTCAAGTGTAAGGGGATGCAATGCCCCTATGATGTATTATTTTGGATGGTAGGGTAAAAGTGTATGCAAAAAAAAAAAAAAAAAAAAAAAAAAAAAAAAAAAAAAAAAAAAAAAAAAAAAAATCGAAAAAATCAAGAAAAATACAAAAAAATGAGAAAAAGAAAAATAGAAAAAACATACGGACTACCATCCCGTTTTATTTTATGTTTATTTTATGTTTATGTTATTTTGTTTCTAGCTTAAGATCGAGTCTAGTCTTGGCTTAGCAACGTTGTATAGTACATGTGATTGATCAAGATCTTTAACTCGCCACCAGTAAAATATCCCGTATCCAACAAAACCGTGTTTTCCTTTTCCCTACACCTAACGTTATAACCCATTTAAAAGCCCTCTTTGATAGTTTATCTTAGGTGCTTACGCCTAGTGGAGGAGGTTTTCGATCCTTTCCCAAGCCTATGGTAATCTATTTGCTATGACAGGTAGTGAGAGATATTTTCCGTTTTCATTTATGAGATTTATTTTGATGACACTTGAGAGATGTGAGTATCTAAACACTACTTGTGAGGTGCTAGTATGTAATCTCCGTGCTTATTATGATTGAAGTGGAACGATTATTTGTTGTAATTACTTTTATGTTTGCATTAAATGACCCCTAATTTGTATTTTGATTAGAATAAAAGCGCATTTGCTTGAGGACAAGCAAATCTCAAGTGTAAGGGTATTTGATGAGGCGAAAAGTGTACCGCTTTTAAGGGGTCATTTAAGCCCGAAATCGTATTTATTTGATCAAATATTGCCCTAAATCGTTCCTTTTGTCATTTTAGGTACTTTTGAGGAGAAATCTGGAAAAGGAGGCATTTTGGACGTTTTTGGAGCATAAAAGTGAAGAAAACGGCAAAGTCTCAAAATTGTGCTGAAAGTCACCTTTGACGGCGTCAACATTAACTCCAGACGGCGTCATGCCTTGGCAAGAATAGTTGGATGTGAAATTTACTCATGACGGGCCAGTGAGTTTGCATGAGAATTCTGACGGCGTCACGCTTTAACTAAATCAAGGGCGTCACGGCTTAAATCAAAGAGGGACGGCGTCACGTTATAGGTCCGACGGCGTCAAGCCTTGATAAGCCAGAATGGATTTTTGAAGAGCTAAAGAGGGACGGCGTCAAGAAGGTCACCCGGGAACCCTAAAAGCGGCGAGGTGACGGCGTCACAATGCATAAGGTGACGCCGTCAGATGTCAAAGTCTATATATAGTTTTCTAATTTTTTGTCATTAAAGAGAGCTTAGTGTGTGGAATTTTGGGATAAAACCCTAAGACGATTTTAGCTACTTTTTCAGGGCTTCTTGCCTTGAGATCTTCCATGTTTCATTGAAAGATAAGTTATCAATTAATCATTCAATATGTCTATGTGTTGTTTGATTCTATCTTATGCTTGTCTTTTGTTTAACATGTTAGGCTAATTTTATCTTGTGTTTGCTTAGATCTAATGAAACCTAGCTATTGATTATTGGTTGTTAGTGTGTTGTTAGTTGTTTTGGATGATTGTTTATCTATGTTAGGCTTAAGAAAACTGGCTAACTTCCTATTCGGTAACTTGCTTGAACGTCTTAAGAAACATGAACCAAACGCGTACTAAAGGTTTTTATGGTTGTATTTAATGCACAAGCGAATTCTAGTGATCCCATGTTAGGAGCTTCCTAGCCGGCTCGACATAGGAGTGAAGTAGGAGCTTGTAGAGTTTGGGGAAGTAAGTACGCCACCCCACGAATGGTATTAAGGAATACACCCGTCATCCACGCGACTAATACACACTAATTAACCGGTAAAAGATAGTTAGGGAGTAAGGAAATCTAAGTAAACACATTTCTCCACACATAAGTTTCTCACCACTTTTCATTTTTGTTATTTTATTTTATTTGCATTTGTAGTAAATTGGGTTAGTTGACTAGCAACTAATTCCGCCCACTCCTTCAAAACCCGAGATTTTACTTGCTTTCATAAAAATATAAAAACATAAAAAGAATCTTCCTCAACCCTTAGACCTAATTAGAGTAGCCTTTCATACCTAACGAACACTATTCCCTGTGGAGAACGATCAATCCCCCGTACTTACCACTACACTATACTACATCGGTCAGGTACACTGCCTGGTGGGGTTGTAAGCCTCTTGAGATCCCTTGAGAGGTAAAACCTGTTGTAAGGTCGCAAAACCACGCATCACAAACCTCAGCAAAGGTGTGAGCTGTGTGGCTATATTAATCATTCCACTGATGATTGCTATAGAATCCTTTTTTGCATGATATGCAAAAAGGAAGATCACAGAACTTCTGATCACCAGTCTTACACAGCCACATCAAAAATTGCAAACTTTAAAGCACAAGCTTTTAAGTATCTCTCTGATTCTAAGCAGAAGCAGAAATAGAAACAAAAGGCTAAGCCTTTTTCACCTTGCCCACACTGTGGCTTCAATGACTACTTTCTTGAGGATTGCCTAATGGACACAAGTTGTGACATATTTGGAGATCCCACTCATGACACCTCAGGACATGAGAAGGTCATTCAGACTAGAAGAGGAATCACCAAGTCATCCTCTCAGTCTACTGAGTCCACTTCTGCAATCAAATGCAAAACCTGTGGAAGCTCAGTCCATTCAACCACTTACCATGCATCAATTGTTACTTTTAAAAAGGCCATTAAAGCCAAGCCCTCCAAGAAGAGGGGTCTAGAAAGAACTAACTCACTTTACCATTTGTGCAGAGACATACCAGGGAGCCAGTTTGGCATCTAGATAGTGGATGTTCAAGGAGCATGACTGGTGTGAAAGAGTATCTACACAAATATGTAGAAGAACCATGACCCAAGGTGGTATTTGCTGACAATTCATCATGTCTCACTGAAGGTTATGGTTCAGTAAACTGTAGTAGTATAGTCTTTACTAAGATAGCTTATGTCAATGGTCTTAAGTACAATTTAATCAGTGTCAGTCAACTATGTGATGCAAAATACATAGTTCAGTTTGATGATAAGCAAGGCACCATCTTCAATGCAAATAAGGAAGTAGTCCTTATTGCACCAAGAAGACAAGATGTTTATGTGTTAGACATGTCTACTCTAACTCAGAATGGAACTTGTCTCTTTGCTAAGGCCACTGAAACCCTCAACTGGCTTTGGCATAAGAGACTCTCCCATCTGAACTTCAAAAACATAAACTATCTTGCCAAACAAAACAAAGTCCTTGGCTTACCATCACTTGTGTTTTCAAAGGATAAACCCTGCTCTGCCTGTGAAAAAGGTAAACATCATAGAGCATCCTTTAAAACCAAGCAAAACTTTTCCATCAAAACTTGCCTTCATCTTCTCCATATGGATCTCTTTGGGCCCATTAGTCCTAGATCCATTAACCATGAGAAGTATACTCTGGTCATTGTGGATGAATACTCAAGATACACTTGGGTTTACTTCCTGACCAAAAAGAGTTAGGCAACTGAAACAATCATGTCCTTTGTCAGGAACATTGAAAATCAAAATGACATTAAAGTCAAACAGATTAGGACTGACAATGGGACTGAGTTCAGAAACCATGAACTTGAATGTTTCTGTGATGAGAAAGGAATTTCCCAAAAATATTCCTCTCCTTACACACCTGAACAAAATGGTGTTGCTGAAAGGAAGAATAGAACACTCATTGAAGCTGCTTGGACAATGCTAAATGGATCAGTCCTATCTAAACACTTTTGGACTGAAGCAGTCAAAACTGCCTGTTACACACAAAACAGATCCATCATTGTCAAGAGACATAGCAAAACCCCTTATGAGTTATTCAAGGGAAGAATCGCTGACATCAGCTACTTTCATGTCTTTGGGTGTCCTGTGTTTATTCATAACCACAAGGATCACTTAGGGAAATTTGATGCTAAGGCTGATGATGGATACTTCCTAGGATACTCTCTTGTCTCTAAAGCCTTCAGGGTGTTTAATACAAGGAGACAACAAACTGAGGAAACATTCCATGTTACCTTTGATGAGAGTACTGAAGCAATCAGATTCTCAAACACCTTAGTGGAAGAGATATGCATTGATGATTCATCAAGATATCCTCCTGATGAATATCATCCTCATAGTAATCCTTCCACTCAGTATCAAGCAAATGCTGATATCTCCTAGTACATTGTCCCTCACAACCTTCCTTACCCAACCATCACTGAGTTTGTTGAAGCACAGACTAGTACTGATGCAATCAATCAGTTTAAACAAAGTGCTCAGGAACCAATCAATCTCAGTGATCAGACACTCAAGATCCTGAAGATCATCAAGTGTCTGCACCAGAACCTATACCTCCACCCAATTAGGCCTCCATAAGTTCCAAGCATTATCCAAGACCTCAGGACAGTTGGACTAGGTCTAAAGATATAGAACTTGTCAATATTATTGGAGAGCCTACTGAAGGCATGCTTACTAGAAGCATGGCTGCTAAACTGAAGGCAGCCTCAGCCAATGAATGCCTATTTGTGGACTTCATTTCCACAATTGAACCTAAAAGTGTCAAAGAAGCACTTAAACATCCGAGTTGGGTTCAGGCCATGCATGATAAACTGGAACAATTTGACAGAAACAAGGTAATGACCTTGGTCAAATGTCATCAGGATGTTTTAGTCATTGGCATGAAATGGGTGTTCAAAAATAAAACAGATGAAAATGGCATAGTCATTAATAACAAGGCCAGACTTGTTGCCAAATGCTACAATCAGCAAGAAGGCATTAACTATGAAGAGACATTTGCACCAGTAGCAAGGATGGAAGCCATCAGGATCTTCCTTGCATTTGCAACCTACATAAACTTCAAAGTGTACCAAATGGATGTTAAAAGTGCATTCTTAAATGGTTCACTGAAAGAAGAAGTTTATGTCCAACAACCTCCTGGATTTGAAAGCAGTGAGTTTCCTGACTATGTCTGCAAGCTTGACAAAGCCCTTTATGGACTGAAACAAGCTCATAGGGTAGGGTATGAAACTCTCTCTGCCTTCCTCATCCAAAATAAATTTGTCAGAGGCAAGATAGACAACACATTGTTTATCTATAGGACAAATGGTGATGTCATTCTTGTTCAAGTATATGTGGATGACATCATATTTGGCTCAACAAGTTATAAACTTTGCAAAAAGTTTGAAAAACTGATGGCAAAGAAATTTGAAATAAGCATGATGGGAGAACTCACTTACTTCCTTGGACTGCAAATCAAGCAAACTGATAAAGGAACCTTTATCAGTCAAGAGAAGTACACCAGAAGCCTACTGAAAAAGTATGAGCTCAGTGACTGTGCCTTAGTCAAAACTCCCATGGTTCCCCTAAACAACATTGGTCCTGATCTTGCTGGTATACCAATCAATCAAACTCTATATAGAGGAATGATTGGGTCACTGATGTATCTACTTGCATCAAGACCTGATATCTAATTCTCAGTTTGTTTGTGTGCCAGATATCAGTCTGACCCAAAAGAATCACACCTCACAGCTGTGAAAAGGATCCTCAGGTACCTGAAGGGTACTCCAAGTCTTGGATTGTATTATCCTAAATGTTCAGGCTTTGATCTCAAGGGATACTCAGACTCTGACTATGCAGGCTGCAACATGGATAGAAAAAGTACCTCAGGCTCCTGCCAATTTCTTGGTGGAGAATTAGTTTGTTGGAGTGCTAAGAAGCAACAATCAGTTGCCTTGTCCTCAGCAGAAGCTGAATATGTTGCAGCAGCCAATTGTTGTACAAATGTACTATGGATGAAGAGTCAACTCAGTGACTATGGCATCCATTATAAGATGGTTCCCATCTTTTGTAATAATACAAGTGCAATTGCTATCTCAAACAACCCTGTTCTTCATCAGAGAACCAAACACATTGATATTAGATATCATTTCATCAGGGACCATGTCATGAATGGTGACATTGAACTACACTTCATTCCCACTGAATATCAGCTAGCTGATATATTCACCAAACCATTGGATGAACCAACTTTCACAAGACTGAAAGCTGAATTGGGAATGCTGGATATTGAGACTCAGTCCACTGATTGAATCCATCCAACTAAGTGTAAATACTGAAAACCTCAGGTCCCTGACTCAATGTGTCTCTCAGTGAATACGATCACTAAATAACCTTCCCCGATCCTCTCATACTGAATGAAAAGTCATTCAGGGGCCTCAAGATGACATTCAGTGCTAAACTTAATGCTCTAAGTATCTAGTTAGTAAATGTCCGAGGTTGGTAACTGGATATCTATTTAATATAGGAATATATGTTCTTCATCACCACAAATCCCACTTGGAATTTAATGCCTCCTCTCACACATAATATCCTTTGATATTATATGTGGTGATGTCATTCTGCAAATTACACTTTTTGCAGACGGCACAACTGGTCACCTCCACTGTTGCGCAAAACCCGGGAAAGTGGAGTGGTGGCATTTAATGCGGACTCCAAACGTTTATAAAAAAACGGTTTTCAAAATAGTGAGAAAAATTCGCTTAGTGCCAAAATCACCTCACCTCACCACTTCCCTATAAATACCCCCAAACAAAATAACACTCACATATTTTTGAAATTTTGAATCAAACTCTTGCCCTTTTTTTTCAGACCATTTTTTCTTGCAAAACCATGACCTTTTTTAAAAATGGCTGCTTCTAGAGCTATAACCTGCGCCACTAATGTGGAATTCCAACTAGAGGGCGTGGATTTAACCAAAAACAATGTCGTAGGGAATTTTGCCTACCCGGAAAAATTTTCGGCGTATAAGGATGTAGTAAAATACCTTCAAAACTGCTTCCTTTCTACAACATTCACCAAAGCACCCCCAGTCATATACCATGACTATTTAAAGGAGTTCTAGTGTACAGCAGTGGCTACCAGCCCTGATGACATCAAGGACACCATAATCACGTTCTCAGTAATGAATGGGAGAAAGACCCTCTCCATTAATTACCAAACCTTCATCAAGGCCACAGGTCTAGATTTTGCTGAGAACTTTGACCCTCAGCCCACTGAAGCAGAAGTAAAAGCCGAATTACTTTTACTTGGGCCACATGATGACAAACATCCTGAGGTGGCCCAGGGACCCTTTTGGCTAAATCCCCTATTATAAAGACCTGGTTTCCTGCTGTCTGGAGGATCCTGATGACTTTTTTCATTCAGGTCCTTGGTGGCAACAAATCCTCCACGGAGCAATTGAACACTGCTCAACAAATGATAGTGTTCAGCCTCCTGGAGGGTAGAAAAATAGATATTGGAGAAATGATCTTCAGAGACCTCATAGCCAAGCTATCAGGGAAATCTAGGCAAAGACATATGTCTTACTCTAGGTTCATTTCCTGTGTGCTTCAGGACTTATTAGGCTCCGAGTATGTTAGACCAAACATCCAGGGATCTAACCTTGATGTCTTACACAAGGCAAACTACTCGAGAGACCTCACTGAGGTTACACCAGTTGCCCTGACCACATACATGTTGATGGTTATTCAGGGCCAAGAAGCTATATCTCCTGTGCCTTCTCCTTCCAAGAAGGAGAATAAGAAAAAGAAGGCAGGGTCCAGGAAGGTGGTTCAACCCAAACCACTCCCCACTGAGACTTCTGCCTCAAAGCCTCAAGAAAGGCAACCAACGGCCAAGCCCACTGAGACACCCACAGTTGAGACCCACTTGGCCAAAAAACAACCGCCAATGGAGGGTATTGAGAAATCATCCTCAATGTCCTCGGGCAAACCTGCTCCTCATGACTCCGCTGGCATATACAAGTTAGTGGGGTCAGGATCCATCCAACCCTCACATCCCGATGAAGGCATTCGTCAATCACCACCTTTGCTTGAGGGAGAACAGGGTCCTATATCCCCAGTAGAGCCGCACCTGTAAAACCCAAAATTTCCATTCATGTGAAATTCCCATGTTGCCCCTCTTAAATTTTGAACTTATAAGAGCATACTAATAATTATACGAGAACATTATACATTTTAACCTAAGTATAGAAATTTAACTATATGTCATTTAAGAACATTACCTTAAAAAAATTAATTTCACATTATAATTAAAGACCTAAAACTATATATTGTGAAACAAATACAAGTTATTAATAATTACACTAATCTAAACCTAACCTAAAATAACTAAACGTTTTAAAGACGAGACAAATTATGTGTATATCTTGAGAAGATACGTTTTGATCCTATATTTCTCAAACCACATGCCTCACTCCTATTTTGTATAAGACTTCACAAGTTTTCCTTCATTTGACAATATCCTGTTATGTAATTGCTCCACACGATTTGAAGGGATTTGGTTTTATCACAAAGACAAGTTTATCTACTTTCCTTAAAACATCACACGTTTTTTTTTTCTCTCCTTAAGATAATAACCGGCCCTCCCCCATTCTTAGCCCTATAATTTCGACAATCACAATTAAAACACATTGATTGGTATTAAATTGTTTCCAAAAAATTACACATGCTCCTTCCCATATTTTCTCCTTTATCCGGTCTTTCTCCCTCTCCATTTCAGTCGTATAACACAAATAAAACACAGGTTCCTGCTCATTATTTTCCCTCTCAAGGACAAAAAGGGTTCGAGGGTTTTATTGTTCGATCATTAGGATTCTAAGGTTTTTGTTCTCCCTTTCTTGTTGTCTCGTTGATCATAAGGTAACATCAATCCTTCCCTTGTTTTCTTTTTTTCTCCAAGTCGACACATCTTATATATATAATCTGAATTTTTTCAACACAAAAACTTAATTAGTAACATGTTTTAATTGCTACTCGTTAACCATATAAGCGTCACATAAAATCATGGATTGTAGCATGCTTAAACTTGTATATTGGACTTATTGATTTCTGTTTAAATCGACCCACTTTGCTATGATTCGACCCATCATTTTTCGAACCCTAAGATGTGATCATTATCCCTTATTAGACCTAATAATTTCACAATTAATAAGCTTGTAAAACCTAAAAACCCTAGCGCAATTAATACTTAAGAATTAGGGCTTTTTGTGATTTTTGTGTTGTTATTTTTATGTGTTTTCGTGTGTATGTTATTGTTGTTGATCTTGAATGATTCGTATGAAGTGTTTATATATATGTTCTTGATGAGTAAATTCTGAAAATAAAATGTATATTGATCACGTGGTTGATTGGATAAAAAAGGGATAAACGAATTAGGGCTTGTTTGTGAATTGTTAAAATAGTTCTTGAATATTTAAGTCACATGAACTGATTTTGGTGTTTGGTTTCTTGGGTTTGATTTCATAAATATGTTAATATGATGTCTAAATGAGTTGTGAGTGAATGGTGTAAGCTTGTATGCATATTTGATAATTAAAATGGTGCTAACTATGGCCTAAAATGGATTTGTGAGATTGACAAATTTGATAGCTGATTATGTGTACTTAATAACGTGAGCTTCTTAAGTTTTAATACTGAAATTTATGCATGTAAACCTATTTTAGGGTCCTAGTAAAGTATTCCAATTTTTTTGAATGAATTTGATTTTGATTTGGTTGTTTTTCTGAATTTAATGTGATGATATGTTAAACTGTGTTAGCAGAATTGTATTTCAGTCGGGTTCTATGATTTTTCATTTCCAAACCATAGTAAATTAGAGGCCACAAATTTATAGGAATCATATTTCATATGTGTACTATCTCCTAGAATTATTTTTGAATTTTCTGAAGTAATATGGTTAGGTTTTTAAGTGCATACTTTTGAAGTGTATCTGCAGATCCTAATCTGAACATGTTAGCTTAGACGATTTTTAAAAGGGATTTACACTTGATAATAAAATCTGTAAAAATTCCGGTAGACACCTAAGACGTATGGGCTTTTGTGAGAATTTTTTTGAATTTTATTTTGGGATTCTGATACATTTTTAAAATTTACTTAGTGGGCTTAATTCTGTGATAAAATCAGTTAAATGGTATGCATGTATTTCATATGTGTAAATGTGTTCTTTTGGTGTTTGGTGCCCTAATGTATGTTCTATTATATCGGGTGTGTCTTGTTGATGTCGTATTGACTTGTGTATGAGTACGTTTAACCTACTTGATAATCCCGAACCCTAAACCAAATTTTACTAAATTGGGAAGTCGTATTAAAAGTTACTTAATCTGGAGGGTTACTAAATATGGAAACTTACTAAATATGGAAAGTTACTAAATATTGAAAGTTACTAAAAATGGAAAGTTTCTAAAAATATAAAGAAACCTAAATTATGAAATCTGATTAAAATGAGCTTATAAGTAATATGTGATTATTAAATTGTATAGGTTCGGTGAAGAAGGAGTGACCTTTCGTTTCTGTGTGATCCACCTTTTATCTGTTTGTCTATTTGCATAAGGTATAGATATTCTGACCTTTCTTATAAGGTTTCTCTTGATCCTTTCACCCCTTCTGATTCATTATCCCTGATTATGAACCTTTGCTATGTACCCATTGATTATGAACCTTTGCTATGCACCCTTTGATATGAGCCTTTGCTATGCACCCTTTGATATGGACTTATGATATTTCTAATGACCTTAGAATCTGTGTCATTACTATGATATTCTGTTTGACCTTCAGTTTGATACCCGAGCTATCACTAGTCATGGGGGTTCCATGACCATGTCATTGATACACCAATGGCATGACTCTAGGGTGGTCGAGTGATGTTCCACCCCGTCCCTTTTGTTATGTAATATGTATGGCCACGATGATTATGATTTCTGCAGGGGCGTATGGATGCATCCTAGTTCTGAGCTAATATGTTATATGTTATATTTCTGGTGACTGTTGCTGTGTGCAATACACGCCTTTCACAATTCTGGGAGCTGATCACTCCATTATGTTACTTATGGTTACTTATGAAGATTATGATATGATGTTATGATATGATATGTTTCTGGGCTCGTGGTAGATTTCTGAAAACCCTTACACCTGTGATACATTTTGATATACCTTTTGTTATTCCCCAATGCACCATATTCTGTTTTCTCCATTTCAGTTGACTTATGATATTTGTTCAGATGATCTTGACCTCTCATCCTTTTGACAGATGATATTCGATTCAGTAGGAGCCTGTGTTTCCTCTTTCTTTACATATACATGTTTGATTATTCGTTTATTTTATATATCTGTTCACTGGGCTTTCTAAGCTCAGCCGCATTTCTGTTCCTGCGGCAGGTTTTAGGTTGGATGCTGGGTTTGAGTGAAGAGTGCGTAGGAGCTCTTAGTGGACTACCCTGATGATAGATTCCTTTTGCATTTGGATTAGACTTTGGAGTTATTTCCACTTAGATTTGATTCAGACTTGTATTCTAATTTGATTAGTTCTTATTGTTTAGATTTATTATGTCCTTAGATTCATTTCGAACCTTTGTAACTTTTATGTTTATAAGTCTTCCGCTTGCGTTGTACGTTCTGATTTGTCACTATAATGTAGCATTTTAGCCATTTTCGGGTTGGGGTGTTACAATACCACTTTGCTGAGAAGGGGACCCATACCCTCTCACATCCCGTTTATGGCTTTGACAAATCACAGTCAGAGTTTCAGGGAGGACCGGCCCCTAAATCTTCATCAAGGCAGCACAACCTTGGTGGAAAGGGGGGCCTAAACATACAACTTCCCGTTTACGGCTCTGAGCAATCACACTCAGGGTCTCAGGGAGAAACGGTCCCTATATCTTCGTTAGGGCAGTACAACCATGATGGAAAGGGGGACCTCAACAAATCATTGCCTAGTGATGGTACTGGAGAACACCCACCAGTCCCTGAAGGCACCCAAGGGGACAAAGACACAGGGGGCATACGACCACCCTCTGATACGGAGCCTACACCCCCCACGGCGAATCCAGTCTCTCAGGAATTGACCCTGCAGACCAGGCAGAGAAAACCCACTCTGTTCACCTGGAGGGGTCAGGACCTGGCCACAACGAAGGCGAGCCCTCTTTTGAGGGGGAGCCGGATTCCCAACAGGTTCCAACATTTGCTGATCTCGAGATGCTACTCAATGAAGAGTCAGATGAGGAGATGGTTGATTTTGGAGATGACGAACTATTTGGTACTGGGGATGACATGGTGACTGACACTTACAACTCTCCTCAGCACACTGACCAACCATCATCATCTTCTCCTCCTGAGGAACAAGTACCCCATACCAACCCAACAACATCATCATCATCATCATCAGGCAACTCAAAAGACTCTGCTCCTGCTACTCCTCCATATTTGTAGAAGTATGACAACGTTCTTCCACTCACTGAGAGGCAGCTAGTCAAGTTCCTCAGAAAAGTCAACACTACCCTCTTTCGTGAGATTACTGAAGAACAATGGGATCAGCATACTGAAGCAGCAGTCTCCTATGCTGACTTCAGGGCTGCTGTTGATGCATCTCAGGGTAAACTACATCAGGTCACTACCTTCACTGATAAACAAGTCAGTGACCTAAGGACATCTCTTGACCATCTGGGTTCTGCACAAGACACGCAGTTCTACAATGTGTTGACAACTCTTAGCTTCATTCAAGAAGAGTTCAAAGATGATCCTGCCCTCCTCACAAAGCTGTCTTCAAGAGGTGGATCATAAACCACTCAGGTCACAGCAAGATGTTATTCAACAATCAGTCTATGATACCCAGGAGTGCCTGAGTAAGATTTCATCAGCCTTTGATCAGCTCTCCGCCAAACATAATGAGCTGATCACCCACTATACCACCAAGGTCACTGAACTCGCAGATGCTCAAGTCACCATGGCAGATGGCATAACAGTCCTGAAGAATGAGACCTCTGACATCAAGAACATGGTCTCCACAATCCTAACAATTCTTCAGACTTCTCCAGTTCCCCAAGCTCCTCAGTCAACAAATGCTTATACTGAAGCACCAACATCTGTTGAGGGGGAGAAACCTGATAATCAAGTTCCTAAAACTGAGGATCCAAACATCACTGAAGCTGTTCCTTTACAAAGCTTCATACCAGGACCCTCAACCTCCTCAGCTCTCATTTTTGTTACTACCACTCCCATCCCAACTGAAGCAACAACAACAAATGAGTTCCTAGAAGCCTCATTCAGTACACCCACTCCCACTGACAAAGGGAATGGAATAATGGAAATTGAAGACTCTCCCCCAAAGTTGGTAAAACCACCAAAAGAAAGGCATCCTGACCCAGACCCACCCTTTGAAGTTGTCTTAGATGACGGGAGAAGATTCATGGGAACAAGTGAGGAAGTGGCCGTAGTCCTGGATGAACAGGATAAAGCCAGGGCTGAAAGACTAAACAGGCCAGTGATTGCTGAAGTAGCCAAGGAGGTCATCAAGGAAACTGATCAGGTTATCAGGGGGGAAGAATTCCTCAAACTTCAGGCTGACCTAATAAAAGAACACAATCTTAAGGTCAAGCTCAACAATGAAAGGAAGAGGAAGACATATGAGAAGTATCTGTGGTACTTGACAAAGACAAAGAGTGAAGGCACCATTACTGACATGACCATTCACAACACCAAGCCCATAAGCATTACGGTTTACAGAGGGCCGAGGAAGACTGAGAAGAACACACCATTCAAATTCTCAGATTATGGGCTCAGGGAATGGGACATGATGGGGCCCATCCTGAGGAAGAAGCAAAGCAGGATCGTTCCTGACTTTCTAGCTACCATGAACAATAAATACGAGGAACTGGAAAAGGTTGCTAAGAGTTTAGGAATAGATCATGAGAAGGCACTTGCTTCTCAGGGACTTTTAATCCCTGAACCTACTCAAAAGACTGGGAAGAAGAGGAAAGCTGTGGGACAGGAACCTGAACAATTCATAGCAGCTCTTCATTGCAACAAAACTCCTTCTCAAGGGGTCAGGTTTGTTCCCAACCAAGTAATCAAGCTTCCTGAGTATGGTATTTTCTTTGTCGATGAGTTTGGCCAACAGGCCTTTCAAAGAGTCAGTGACATACACCTTGTGGAAACGACAACTCTTCTGGCATACAAGCTAATGGCACTTCACGTGAAGAGCCCATAAAATGAAGAGTTTATCAGGCTGATGGACCAGATGATGAATGAAAGACCCGACAAGGAGAAATTGGTGTCTAAAAAGGCTAAGTTGGAGCTCACGAGAATCTTGGAAGCCTGAGTACAAATCCCTGAGCATTATGTTTAGATTATAGGACTTTGTAATGATATGAATAAAATGATGGCCCACATTTTGTTATATCAGTGTCCTTTATTAGCTTTCTAATATACTCAGTGTGAGAAGAAGCCCATTTTCTCACTCACATTGATAAAACACTAAGGCATAATTTATATCCAAATATGGGGAGATTGTTGGGTCCATTTAGTACCCAAGCGGCCTGACAACAAGGATTTCAATACAAATTAGCCAAGTGTTAAACAACCGTGAATGCTCTCAGGTCACTGAGTGAACAGTCACTCAGCAAGTTATCTTCAGGATGCTTAGGACGAGTCTAAGAAGAAATATTCACCATTCAGAAAGGCGGAACTCCCTGAGTGTTACTTAAGCCAAAGAAGAAGATAATGGGTTCAGTGAGTGATGACAATAACTAACTGAACCCCAGTCTCCTCAAAAACTATAATGACTAAAGACTGAAGACTGAAGACCAAGCCTAAAGAATCTGAAGTCTGAAAGAAAGGCGGGACAAGGCGGGAAAAGTTTGAAAAGATAAGGAGAAGTCCTAATCAGGCCAAAGTCAAACTTTTACTGAAAGGATTAAGAACAAGAATAGTGTTATCACTGACATTCAGAAAGCAGTATTAACCGATTCCCAAAATAGATTCTTAGAACTGTGACAAAATACTGTTGTATTTTGTTTAGACTAGGTGGGTCATTCTTTTTGTATTTTTAGTCATGGGTGCTCTTTTATACATGTGTATAAATAGGATCATAAGGGAGAAAAGTGGATAAGTTTTGTGCATTAAAAGCTTAAACTTTCACAAAACCACTTTTCTCCCCCAAAGAGCAACCTAGTCCCTGAGATAGCTCAATGGTTCATTCATTGTTGCCACTCAAGCATAGCTTGAGTTTAGTGAGGAGAACATACCATACCTTATCGTTTCAATCCCAAGTGTTATTTTCGCTAACACTTGGGTATAGATTCTTTTGATTAATTTCTAATAAGAATTTAAACGTTAAAAAACTTGTGTTTTTATCTTTACATTTTAATTATTTGTCTAAATTAATCAATACATTAAATCAGTCATGGAACACAATTAGATTAACTGTGTAGTTATTGCTACTTGTGTAACGGGAACAAGACAATGCCTTCATCGGGATGTGAGAGTTGAATGGTTCCTGACTCCACTGACTTGTATATGTCAGCAGAGTCTTTAGGAGAGGGTTTGCCCGAGGACACTGAGTGTGATTTCTCAGTGTCCTCCGTTGGCGGTTGTTTTCTGGTCAGGGTGATGCTGGGCCCTTCAGTGGGTGTCACTTTAGGCTGGTCTTTCTTTTGCCTCCTTTTCTCAGGCTTTGAAGTAGAGGTCTCAGTGGCGAGTGGTTTATATTGAAACACCTTCCTGGACCCCTGTTTCTTTTTCTTCTTCTCCTTCTTGGAAGGAGAAGGCATTGCTGAAACAGCGTCAGCACCCTGAATAACTGTCAACATATATGTTGTCAGGGTGATTTGTGTGACCTCAGTGGGGTCTATTGAGTATTTAGCTTTGTGTAACACATTAGGAGTGGATCCGTGTGTATTTTCCCTAACGTACTCAGAGCCCAATAAGTCTTGAAGCACACAGGATGTAAAACCCGAAAATTTAAAACGTGTTATAAGACCAAATTTGCCCTCATAATTTGAAACTTAATTAAAGTTTATACAACTTACGAATAAATCACAAAACTTATGATAACGAAACAAGTATGACATAAAATAATTACGAGTCATCACAAGATAATTTTTCAAGCTACCAATAATATTAAAACACATTACGAGTCCAAATAAACCGAAAATATCATATTGCGTATGCATTTTAATTAGTAAAAACAATGACGAATATATATTACGCGAATAAGAGGGAAAACTTCAAGTTAAATCGTGTTTGTTTTGAGTCTTGAATTTGGGCCGAACCACATCCTTTTTGCACTCCTATATGTCGACTAAACCAACCCAAAAATTCAGCCCGTACATTCCTTAGCCCATTCCACCATATGTCGATCCATATTAAGCTCCAAAAAGAACCCTAAGCTGCCAAAATCCGCTCCCCAATTCTGCTGCTGCTGCCGCAATATTGCTGCTGTGTTTCGACCAAAAGAAGCCCCAAAAACCTTCCCTCTTGATCCCATTCTAAGGTAATTAATTAATCTTACATCGATACATATTCGTACGAATCAAAAACTAATAAATGGGTGCGTTTTTTTTGGTTCTTTGTGGCTGCCGATCGACAAACAAAAGGAAGGAAGGAAGAAAGATTTTTTTCGTGTGGTGTTTTTGATTCCGTGTGATCGTGTTCTTCATCTTGTCATCAAGGGTATTGTATTACTCATCTTTTGTTCACATAATCTTGTGCCTACATGAATCTTGAATGAAAAACAAATGTCACATGAAATAACAAAACAAGAAAACCTAAAAACCTTGTATCTATGGATCGACTAGTATTATTATGATGTATGATTCGATTTGAATGTGTAACAAGCAAATATAAACTGACCTAAATGTGTCTTAAACTCACCAAAATCGTTTAGTATCAAAAATTAATGAATGGGATCATAAAAACCCTAAGTATTTACATGTGATGATGAAAACAGTTTCTGAGGTAAAACTTTAACCGACTTTAACCGGCTGTAAATTAATCATACGAACGTATATGTTCATGTTTCTGGAGTCTAAAACTAAGTTCATTGAATTGGCTACCTGGAAAAATTTAGTTTGTAATTTTTAGAGGTCTGGAAGGTTACTTTTTGATTTTTAGAAAAGTATGTGTCTGATCGTACTTAAAAGTCTGGAAAATCAGTCCGGGTTTTCGATTTTTAATTTTCAAACCGTGTCGAGTTAGGAGGATTCCTTTGAACTGGGTAATCTATAAGATTTAAACTACTTCCTGGAATTTTTGTAGATTTTTGTAAATTTTTCTTAAAAGGTTTCTAACTAATAACTTTTCGTATAGTAAAATCAGTCAAAAATCTGGACGAGTTGGTTTAGGTGAATTTTAATCCATAGTTATGCTACTTAATAAAATCTGGAAAAATTTGGTAAAATACTTAAGACATTTGAGCATCTCTGGGAATTTTTGGGAATTTTATTACTGAGTTCTTGTACGATTTTCAATTTATTAAAAACCTAACAATTTCGTATATAAAACTGTGTGAAGTTATAAAAGGTTAAAAAGGTAATGAAAAGGTGTTTTGTGTTTGTTTTGTAAACGTAAGGGTTTAAACCGTCATTATTTTAAAACTAAGGGACCTAACTTGTGAACACCGTAACTTCATGGTAATTACATTTTTCACCCTAATATTATGAGAATTTCATAATCGTCCCTAAACTTATGATAATTACCTAATGAACCCTAAAGTATGAAAACTACTATAGGAACACTAAAACTTTGTAAAAGACATTATGAATCCTAAACTATGAATACGATCATCTGTAATACTTTAAATGGACAAACGAGAATGTTAATAATCAAAGTTAATTAACATGGAGAGAGAACTTAAAACGAGACATTATGATTTCATGAAACTTATAAGAGAACTTGTGATTATTTGTAGATCGGGTGAAGAGGGAGTGATCTCCTACTTGATTTGCTTTTCATTTCTTTGCTTGCGTATTTCGTTAAGGTACAGATATTCTGCTCTTTTGATAAGGAGCCTTCGGTCTCTATTCTGATTCGTATTAGGGTTTCCTAAGCCATTGCTATGTTCCCTACACTTGATGAGATCCTTTCGATTTGTGAACCTTTGATATGAACCCTTGATATGAACCTTGAGATTTGGACTATGCTTTGACCATATGAAACTTTGCTTTGATATGAACCTTGGACCTTTGACCCCAGTTTGATACTACGAGCCAAAATATGTTCCCTAGCCATGAAGGTAACATGGCCGTGTCATTGATGCACCAATGGCATGACTAGTGTGTAGCCCTAGTGATTTGGTTACACCGTCCCCATTATGATATGATATGCGCGCTTTATGATTTGTTATGGCCAATATGATTTGTTTGGGGGGCGAATGGATGCATCCTAGATTTGCTTTGTATATGATATGATATGATATGATATGATTTGATTTGGTGACTGATGATGGGTGCAATCCACGTCTTTCACAAAATTTGGGAGCTAGCTACTCCATTTGAAGAATGAGGACACCCCTCATATGATCTTATTATCTGAGAGGTCTCCCCTCTATATGATTTGAAGATTGTGGTTACGATATGATATGATTTGATTTGTTTGGGCTCGTGGTGGATGACTGTCCTAAACCTTTACTCTTTATACCTTTACTTATATCTTATTCATTATGCTACTTCTGTTCATTTCTGGTTACTTTCATTTCCGTTTATTATATATCTGTTCACTGGGCTTTTTAAGCTCAGCCGCATTTCTTTTCCTGCGGCAGGTTTTAGTAGGAAGCCAGGAGCTTGGGTTTGCTTTGGGATGAGAGATTAGCTTTGAAGACGATACCTTAGTTTTAGTATTCATTTATGTATGACTACGTAGATTTGGTATATTTTCCTTTGTAACTTTGTAAACCATTTGTATTATGTAAGTCGTATGTTATGCTTGCCTTTGATATGTCACCATTTTCGTGACACTTCTACCCTTGCCGGGTTGGGGTGTTACAATTATGGTATCAGAGACAGGTTTGCGACTTGTAGTACATCTACCCTTGGCCTGTGTAAGTTAGGACCCCTAAGTTTCCACTGTAGGCGCTCGTAGGATAACCTTTGCGAAGTTGCGTAGAATTTTCCCATAGGAATATAAGTCATAACCGGTGAGGAATGGGTAGTCTAGGACATCCATGTGAGTAGTATTTGCTTCCGCATCACTCTGAATCTTGCCTTTACCTTTAGTCATGCCTTATAAGAACGTTTGTTCCTGAAGACGAGGAAGTCTTACCCTCCGTCATTTGAATAATGAACTTTGTATGTTAACCAATTTCCTTTGGAAGGATTTGATGTTGATATGTCCAGTACGGAAATTGTGATCTAAGCATGATGATGCTAATAACTGATATTCCATACATCTCAACTCTGACAGTTAAACGATGTTCGTATTACTATCGGTGCACACCCTACCATTCCTATGTTATAAGCTAAACAAGATTCCAATCCTTTGAACTGTTCACTATTCTAACATTCAATTTGATATATTTGACTTTGATATATTCTAATACTCTCCCATCCCACACTTTGATGAACCATGTACCTAAATTTGATATGTGAATTATCCGTATGTTTTGACAACCACATTCGCTCTGAGAATCCGTTTCCCTTTGGATGTATTTGACTTTGAGGTCTCTTGACTATGGAGTGGTGGTTTTTGTAAAGCTATCATGGACTGCAATATTTGCGACCTTTAACAATCTGCTCCACCATATTTTGATATGATATTCTCAATCATTTGAATCTGTTAAAATTATTGTTGCTATGAAGCACATACTCCGATCTCTTTGATCCCCAATTTTCTCCTAACGCCTGTTAGTATCCACTCTTAGAAAACTCCGGCATTTGAAAGTTTGTTGTACGAATTTCTGGTGCTTCTGATGAACCTTTTGAGATTCGTTTGGGAAGTAAAGTTTGCATTGAACTAATCTAAATTGGCGAAACCACGATATTGAAGAAGTTAAGAGATTGTAGGAACTGATGGGATATGAGTTTGTTCACTTCAGTGATCTCTTGAATGCTCCTGTTGGGTTATGAAGAAGAAAGAGAGAAGTGTGCGGCGGCGCACTGACCATCGTGAATTTAACCGTAATCATTATTCCATTTCCGCGTATCAATATTTGATTCATTATATCTTTGAAACTCCGTAGCAGACGACCTTATTTGAGTTTGAAAGACGGAAGAAGCAACCACAAGAACATCTGAGAAGGAAGTTGACTAGTTGAGATTAAGTTCCGCGAAGCATTACAATTTGATTTGTGAAGAGAAAGATTTGTGATATGAAGTTTCTCCCTAAGAAGATTTCCTGAAGTTGCTTTAGTACCCGTGTGACCACTATGAGTTTGAATGATGTCAATTGTATTGGCTAGAAGATTCATGTTTTCGCAAGTATTCGGACAATCGTCATAGTATGACAGTATGTTTGTGCTCAGAGACGAGCGAGGAACACGTTGACCATTTTAGTATGAGGTGAAGCGACCCTTTGTTCTAGAAGAATAGATTTACTTGACGATCAGAGATTGTAGCAGACAACACCACCAGGTATCCGATGACTAAAGAGCTTCCACGAAAAGGACCAAGACTGAAGACCATTGTCAGAGTTAGAAACCTTGTAGAAGATGTGCAGAAGAGGTTCGTGACAGGCGTTACCAAGAAAGAAGCATGAGAGGAGAAGACAGATTGAGATGAAACTCGACTACACCTCAAGTAGCACGTGGAGAATTCAATTGAGCATCAAGACAACCAGACCGATGAAGATGAGCTTTCAGCACATAAACCTGGAAGTCCACAGCAGTTTGAGTTGGTGAATTTTGAATTATGCTAGAAGACCTGTAGGAGACACGCAACCTTGTTTCTCTAAGTCATTTTAGTTGTACTAAGATGAACTGAGAGCTGAAGCAGACTCGCCAATGGAGGAATGCACGGTGATCACGTAAGAGATTCATGCTAACACACCGAAGTGTCCAGAAGAAGTGTCGAAGACTTGAGGAACCAGACTCAAGTTTATGATTTTCCGTTCACCCTATGATCGTATGATTAGACAAGAGAGCGACTACTTGGAATTTGAAAGGATTCGAGATCATGAAATTGAAGGGATGAAATTGTGTAGTAAACGTTTGGATTCGAAAATTTTGATCTTTGTAAAGGATGAAGATATTGAAGACGTAATTCATTTCCTCTTAAACCACTTAAGTTTCCGTTACCTTTCGATAGGATCTTTTGAATGAGCCTTACCCTATTAGAAATTCCGTTCTGTATTCGTTATGCATTTGTTGGAAGATGGTTCGTTATGAGAAGGATGATGAATTGTGGAAGACCTAACGTCTCGACGACGAGTTTCATTTTGAGGTGTACACATTCCGTTACGCTATTTATACGTTCAAATTCCCCCGATTTAGAATCCGTAGTGATGTTTGTTTTGGACCAACCTTAAGAGGTAGAGAGACTGATAGGTGGTTAAGATAAGTAGTTCTGTTCACGACTTGAGATAAAGTATGACCATCATGACGGTATACTCATATGATGCTGGTATTATGACGGTTCGCGAACGTGATAATACTTACGTCATATGACGTACCCTCATTGTGTTCATAGGATATTTCGAGAAGTGCCTTAGAAGCCTTAGAATTTCTGATATTTGTTTGAGATCATCCGCGTTTAGTGAGATTTTAGATTCATTCTACCTATATGATTGATCCGCTGTCTTTGATATACGATTTGATACGTTTGGATTCTAGACGCGCGTTTTGCCGACCTCTGCATTGCCGATAAGAATCTTAGGTTCTGTTATAGAGATTTCTGCTATTAGATGACATCTAACGATATGCTTTCTGTCCGTACGGATTCGATCTGTTATCATACGGGAATACACCTATGTTCTGCTATATATACGTTTCGCATTCGTTGAATCTGTTCATTGTGATCTGCTATGAGTTAAGATATGAGATTTTGGATTCTGAGAAAACAAGGTTTGTTTACCTATGAGATTACCTTTGGAAGGTTATATTGAAGCCGAGGCTATTTGAGAAGCTGAAAAGTTGAACGCTTAGATCACCCTAATGTTGTTACAATTCGATGTATCCCCATCTGATTCGCCTAATCAATTCGATGTAAATCCTATGTAATTTTCTGTACCGCTCCCTAAAGAATACGATTATCATCCGTTCCGATCGTTACACTATTCCTTTGATCTAAATTCAGCATAATATGTCCTTCTGACAAATCCGAAGCTACTCTGACAATAATAACGAGCCATGAGAAACAAGTCTGTTACAATTCCGTTCACTGTCTATTGTGCTTTCTGTTTCGTTTCATTCCAATTTTCGAGGACGAAAATTTTTTTTTAGAGGGGAAGAGTTGTAAAACCCGAAAATTTAAAACGTGTTATAAGACCAAATTTGCCCTCATAATTTGAAACTTAATTAAAGTTTATACAACTTACGAATAAATCACAAAACTTATGATAACGAAACAAGTATGACATAAAATAATTACGAGTCATCACAAGATAATTTTTCAAGCTACCAATAATATTAAAACACATTACGAGTCCAAATAAACCGAAAATATCATATTGCGTATGCATTTTAATTAGTAAAAACAATGACGAATATATATTACGCGAATAAGAGGGAAAACTTCAAGTTAAATCGTGTTTGTTTTGAGTCTTGAATTTGGGCCGAACCACATCCTTTTTGCACTCCTATATGTCGACTAAACCAACCCAAAAATTCAGCCCGTACATTCCTTAGCCCATTCCACCATATGTCGATCCATATTAAGCTCCAAAAAGAACCCTAAGCTGCCAAAATCCGCTCCCCAATTCTGCTGCTGCTGCCGCAATATTGCTGCTGTGTTTCGACCAAAAGAAGCCCCAAAAACCTTCCCTCTTGATCCCATTCTAAGGTAATTAATTAATCTTACATCGATACATATTCGTACGAATCAAAAACTAATAAATGGGTGCGTTTTTTTTGGTTCTTTGTGGCTGCCGATCGACAAACAAAAGGAAGGAAGGAAGAAAGATTTTTTTCGTGTGGTGTTTTTGATTCCGTGTGATCGTGTTCTTCATCTTGTCATCAAGGGTATTGTATTACTCATCTTTTGTTCACATAATCTTGTGCCTACATGAATCTTGAATGAAAAACAAATGTCACATGAAATAACAAAACAAGAAAACCTAAAAACCTTGTATCTATGGATCGACTAGTATTATTATGATGTATGATTCGATTTGAATGTGTAACAAGCAAATATAAACTGACCTAAATGTGTCTTAAACTCACCAAAATCGTTTAGTATCAAAAATTAATGAATGGGATCATAAAAACCCTAAGTATTTACATGTGATGATGAAAACAGTTTCTGAGGTAAAACTTTAACCGACTTTAACCGGCTGTAAATTAATCATACGAACGTATATGTTCATGTTTCTGGAGTCTAAAACTAAGTTCATTGAATTGGCTACCTGGAAAAATTTAGTTTGTAATTTTTAGAGGTCTGGAAGGTTACTTTTTGATTTTTAGAAAAGTATGTGTCTGATCGTACTTAAAAGTCTGGAAAATCAGTCCGGGTTTTCGATTTTTAATTTTCAAACCGTGTCGAGTTAGGAGGAGTCCTTTGAACTGGGTAATCTATAAGATTTAAAATACTTCCTGGAATTTTTGTAGATTTTTGTAAATTTTTCTTAAAAGGTTTCTAACTAATAACTTTTCGTATAGTAAAATCAGTCAAAAATCTGGACGAGTTGGTTTAGGTGAATTTTAATCCATAGTTATGCTACTTAATAAAATCTGGAAAAATTTGGTAAAATACTTAAGACATTTGAGCATCTCTGGAAATTTTTGGGAATTTTATTACTGAGTTCTTGTACGATTTTCAATTTATTAAAAACCTAACAATTTCGTATATAAAACTGTGTGAAGTTGTAAAAGGTTAAAAAGGTAATGAAAAGGTGTTTTGTGTTTGTTTTGTAAACGTAAGGGTTTAAACCGTCATTATTTTAAAACTAAGGGACCTAACTTGTGAACACCGTAACTTCATGGTAATTACATTTTTCACCCTAATATTATGAGAATTTCATATTCGTCCCTAAACTTATGATAATTACCTAATGAACCCTAAAGTATGAAAACTACTATATGAACACTAAAACTTTGTAAAAGATATTATGAATCCTAAACTATGAATACGATCATCTGTAATACTTTGAATGGACAAACGAGAATGTTAATAATCAAAGTTAATTAACATGGAGAGAGAACTTAAAATGAGACATTATGATTACATGAAACTTATAAGAGAATTTGTGATTATTTGTAGATCGGGTGAAGAGGGAGTGATCTCCTACTTGATTTGCTTTTCATTTCTTTGCTTGCGTATTTCGTTAAGGTACAGATATTCTGCTCTTTTGATAAGGAGCCTTCGGTCTCTATTCTGATTCGTATTAGGGTTTCCTAAGCCATTGCTATGTTCCCTACACTTGATGAGATCCTTTCGATTTGTGAACCTTTGATATGAACCCTTGATATGAACCTTGAGATTTGGACTATGCTTTGACCATATGAAACTTTGCTTTGATATGAACCTTGGACCTTTGACCCCAGTTTGATACTACGAGCCAAAATATGTTCCCTAGCCATGAAGGTAACATGGCCGTGTCATTGATGCACCAATGGCATGACTAGTGTGTAGCCCTAGTGATTTGGTTACACCGTCCCCATTATGATATGATATGCGCGCTTTATGATTTGTTATGGCCAATATGATTTGTTTGGGGGGCGAATGGATGCATCCTAGATTTGCTTTGTATATGATATGATATGATATGATATGATTTGATTTGGTGACTGATGATGGGTGCAATCCACGTCTTTCACAAAATTTGGGAGCTAGCTACTCCATTTGAAGAATGAGGACACCCCTCATATGATCTTATTATCTGAGAGGTCTCCCCTCTATATGATTTGAAGATTGTGGTTACGATATGATATGATTTGATTTGTTTGGGCTCGTGGTGGATGACTGTCCTAAACCTTTACTCTTTATACCTTTACTTATATCTTATTCATTATGCTACTTCTGTTCATTTCTGGTTACTTTCATTTCCGTTTATTATATATCTGTTCACTGGGCTTTTTAAGCTCAGCCGCATTTCTTTTCCTGCGGCAGGTTTTAGTAGGAAGCCAGGAGCTTGGGTTTGCTTTGGGATGAGAGATTAGCTTTGAAGACGATACCTTAGTTTTAGTATTCATTTATGTATGACTACGTAGATTTGGTATATTTTCCTTTGTAACTTTGTAAACCATTTGTATTATGTAAGTCGTATGTTATGCTTGCCTTTGATATGTCACCATTTTCGTGACACTTCTACCCTTGTCGGGTTGGGGTGTTACACAGGAGATGAACCTAGGGTAAGACATGTGACTTTGCCTGGTTTTGCCTGTGAGTTTCACTATGAGGCCCTTGAAGATAATTTCTCCAATATCTATCTTTTCACCTTCTAGGAGGCTGAACACTATCAATTATTGAGAAGTGTTCAATTGCTCCGTTGAGGATTTGTTCCCACCTAGGACCTGAATGACAAATGTCATCAGTATCCTCCAAACGGCAGAAAACCAAGTTTTGATTATTGGGGCTTTGGCCAAAAGAGTCCCTGGGGCCACTTCAGGGTGTTGTTTGTCAAGTGGCCCAAGTAAAAGCAATTCGGCCTTTACTTCTGTATCAGAGGGTTGTGGGGCAAAAGTTTCAGTGAATTCAAGGCCAGTGGCTTTGAGAAAGGTTTTATTGTCAAGGGTTAGGGTTTTCTTCCCATTCTTCACTGTAAACTTAATTGTGGAGTCCTTGGTGACATCAGGGTTGGTGACCACTGCTGCACACCAAAATTCTCTCAAATAGTGATTGTAGATGACTGAGGGTGTCTTACTGAATGCCGTGGAGAGAAAGCAGTTTTTAAGATACTTCACCATATCCTTATAGGCTGGAAAGTTTTCAAGATAGGCAAAGTTCCCTACGACATTGTTTTTGGTCATGCCTACGCTTCCACATTTGGAGCGTAGGTGATAGCCTTAGAGGTTTCCATTTTTAAAGAAAAGAGGTCTGGTTTTGAAGAATAAAACATACACAAGCTTTAAAATTTGCAAGAGTTTGATCAGTTTTTTAAAAAGCATGTGTGTGTTTTCTTTGTAAGGAGTATTTATAGGTAAATAGAGAGGAGTGTAATTTGAATACTAAGCGAATAACTTTGAAATTTTTGAAAACCATTTTGTATAAAATGTTTGGTATCCGTATTAAATGCCACCACTTCACTTTCTCAGGTTTTGCGCGACTGTCAAGGTGAACAGTTGCGTTGCTCTGCAAAAGTGCATTTTTGTAGAGTGATGTCACCACATAAAATATCAAGAGATATTATTTGTGAGTGAGAGGCATTAAATGCCAAGTGGGATTTTAGTGATGAAGTGGGGGCCCAAGATATGGATGCCAGAAGGGTAAAAGAACATATATTCCTTTATTAAATGTATTCAGTTATCAACCTAGGACATTTACTAACTAGATACATAGAGCATTTAGTTTTGCATTGAATGTCATTTGTTGATGTCTTGAGTCCCCTGAATGAATTTTCATTCAGTGTGATGGTGTTAAAGGAAGCTTATTCAGTGAATGAAATGTTTTAGGGACTCACTGAGAGATGATGTTGTTCAGGGACCTGAGAGAGTATTTACACTAGGTTTAATATATTTAATCAGTGACCCGATTGTCAATATCCAGCATGCCTAGTTCTACTTTTAGTCTTGTGAAAGCGGGTTCATCCAGAGGTTGTGTGAAAATATCAGCCAACTGATATTCAGTGAGGATGAAGTGTAGGTCAATATCTCCATTCATGATGTGGTTCCTGATGAAGTGATATCTGATATCAATGTGTTTGGTTCTTTGGTGAAGTACAGGGTTGTTGGAGATAGCAATTACACTTATGTTGTCACAGAAGATGGGAACCATCTTCTAATGGATGTCATAGTCACTAAGTTGACTTTTCATCCAAAGTACATTTGCACAACAACCAGATGCAGCTACATACTTAGTTTTAGCTGAAGACATAGCCACTGATTGTTGCTTCTTAGTGCTCCAACAAACAAGCTTTCCTCCAAGGAATTGACAGGATCCTGAGGTACTTTTTTTGTCCATGTTGCAGCCTGTATTGTCTAACTCAGTGTAGCCTTTGAGATCAAAGCCTGAACATCTTGGGTAGTACAAACCAAGGTTTGGAGTACCTTTCAGGTATTTGATGATTCTCTTTGCAGTAGTGAGATGTGACTCTCTTGGATCAGACTGATATCTTGGACATAGACAAACTGCAAATTGTATGTCAGGCCTTGAGGCAAGTAGATACATCAGTGACCCTATCATTTCCCTGAACAAGGTTTGGTTAACGGGTTTACTAGTGAGATCAGGGCCAAGATTGTTTGGAGGAACCATTGGAGTCTTTACTGAATAGCAATCAGTGAGCTCATATTTTTTCAGTAGGTTTCTTGTGTATTTCTCTTAACTGATGGAGATTCCTCTATCAGTCTGTTTGATTTGAAGTCCAAGGAAGTATGTGAATTCTCCCATCATACTCATTTCAAACTTCTTTGTCATCAGTTTTTCAAACTGTTTGCAAAGTTTGTAATTTTTGAGCCAAATATGATGTCATCAACATACACTTGGACTAAAATCACATCTCCCTTTGTTCTATAGATAAACAAGGTATTGTATATCTTCCCTCTGACAAACTTATTTTGGATTAGGAAGGCTGAAAGATTTTCATACCAAGCCCTAGGAGCTTGTTTCAGTCCATAAAGGGCTTTGTCAAGCTTGCAGACATAGTTAAGAAACTCACTACTTTCAAATCCAGGAGGCTGTTGTACATAAACATCTTCCTTGAGTTTACCATTAAGGAATGCACTTTTTATATCCATTTGGTAGACTTTGAAGTTCATGTATGTTGCATACGCAAGGAAGATCCTGATGGCTTCCATTCTAGCAACAGGAGCAAAGGTTTCCTCATAGTCAATGCCTTATTGTTGATTGTACAACAAGTCTAGCTTTGTTCTTAATGACCGTGCCATTTTCATTAGTCTTGTTCTTGAAGACCCATTTCATGCCAATGACATAAACACCCTGAGGACATTTAACCAAAGTCATGACTTTGTTTCTGTCAAATTGTTCAAGCTCATCTTGCGTGGCTTGAACCCAGCTTGGATACTTCATGGTTTCTTTGACATTCTTGGGTTCCACTTCTGAGTGGAAGTCAACAAAGAGGCATTCATTTGTTGAGGCTGCCTTAAGTTTAGTAGCCATGCTTCTGGTAAGCATGCCTTCAGTAGGCTCACCAATGATATTCACAAGTTCTATTGTTTTGGATTTTGTCCAACTATCCTGAGGTCTAGGATATGAGTTAGAACTTGTGGAGGCTTGATTTGGTGGAGGTGTAGGTTCAAGGACTGAGGCTTGAGAAATTTCATGGTTTAGGTTCTCAGTAGGTTCAACTTGAATAATTTGATCTTCTGGTTCCTGAACATTTGGTTCAGTGTGAGTCATCTCATTAGAGACTTGTTGAGCTTCAATGAACTCACTAATGTTTGGATGTGGTTGGTTATGTGGGATGATGTAATATGAGAAGTCAGCGTCAGCTTGATATTGTGTTGAAGGATTACATTCAGGGTGATATTCATCAGGAGGATATCTTGATGAGTCATTAATCCCAATCTCTTCCACTGAGGTGTTAGAGAAACTGATGGCTTCAGTGCTCTTATCAAAGGTTATGTGAAAAGTTTCTTCAGTTTGTTGTCTCCTAGTGTTGAATACCCTAAAGGCTTTGGAGACAAGTGAGTTTCCTATGAAATATCCATCAACAGCTTTGGCATCAAATTTGCCTAAGTGATCCTTGTGATTATGAATAAACACAGGACACCCAAACACATGAAAGTAGCTAATGTCAGGGATTCTTCCCTAGAATATTTCATAGGGTGTTTTGTTGTGTCTTTTGACAATAATGGACATGTTTTTAGTGTAGCAGGCAGTTTTGACTACTAATGTGTCGTGTATGAGTACAAGTTTTAAATTTATAAAGGTCGAATTACCGAATCTAGAAACAACACATACGAGCAAGTGTACTCGTCCGTTATAGCAAGATTATGATGGTAAGACGGGATCGTTCGCAGGGATTTGTATAGTGAATCGAATTGTAAGCTACTAAAAGTAAATCTCTTAAACAAGCAATGATGTAAATATAATAATTCAAATGATTAAAACTACACTTGCTTAGACTAATATACTACTCTTGATAAGCATGATTGTGATAACTTTGGATAACATGTTGGTTATGATAATTAGTTTGGTGAACTAATCTATTGTTTCTACAAATCAAACCTTCGTCAAGATTTTAGTTTATGAAAACAAGCATTATGTTTAACCAATCAATGCTAGGATCCTGGACACACGATTAAGGTGGTTAAACCTTGTAACTTTGTGTGTATGATATGTTGTGTTAAAATGATTAAGTGCGCGGAATTCACTCAACCAAACTTAGAAGGTTGTGTATGTTATGGAAATGGAATTGTTATGTTTGTTAGTTAGCAATGAACACATAAAGATTATCACCAAACGATTCAATATTATTAAGGATAATAATACGAGTGACCTTGAAATATCACTAGGGTTACAACCTTGAATCTTATGTTTTTATCACTTGTGATATATTTGTGTTTGTTCTAACAGTTATGAATGTGCTAACATATGCATGTACTAACACTTAACACACTTGACAACTATATTAACACACTTATCACTAGTCTAAGATCTCTTTTATACTCAAAAGATCTTTACAATATTGCTTAAAGTCTTGGCCGACTTACTTTGTTAACTTATCCTATTGAGTGTCAGTACATCAGATACAACATGTATCTATGTATACAACTTGTTAACTAAGCACATGGAGTAAGATATTATCTACCGTATATTGTTGACCAAAATACAATAAATATCTTTTCGATCTTATCCTTTCATCAGCAGAGTGTTCACTATCAGCAGGAACAATCTATCGCTATCAGCAGAATCCATCAGCAGAATGCTAAGCCTATCAGCAGAGTCATTTATCACTATCAGCAGAGTGAAATGTTCTATCAGCAGAATCAACATTATCAGCAGAAACCGTTTTGTACTAGCAGCAGAATTACACTTAGAGTATTTCTTGGATTAGAACCCGATATTAAACATCTTGAATATTTAATTCCCAACAATCCTCCCCTAAGCATGTGAATCCTTTCAAACATGTTTCTGAATTAAATCTTGGATTGAAGATCTTTCAAGCACTTATGTTCTTCAAGATTGAATATCTTCTCAGTAATTCATCTACTTTGCTCTTCTTTTGACTTTAGCAATATCAAAACATATTGAACCAATCTTGGACTAAAAGATGGTGCAATTTCCTTGGATGGAGGAATTATAAGAGGCAATGATGCTGTGTGTTGGGTCTAAAAGATGCTGCTGATTCGAGAAACATAACTCTGCTGAATAGTTATGTGACTCTGCTGATTAGCACAATAACTCTGCTGTTTGTGACTCTGCTGGTTTGGGATAATAGGCATAGTGTAACTCTGCTGCTAGCTCACGAAGACTCTGCTGCTAGAAGATTTACTCTGCTGCTTATTAGATATGTATAGTATGTTAAGGATAATTATAGAAAAGATACGTATGAATATTTTTCTTGTATAGGAAGTCTTGTAAACCGACTAGGACTCCTTACGCTATAAAAGGAGGTTCTAGGGTTAGGGTTAGATATCGATTATCTTAGCATATGTATTATTGTTTTACACTTCAAGGTTTCTTGTAACCTCTTGCTATTGAGCAATCATATTAATATATTGAAGTGTTGTTTGAGAATTCGTTTGTGTTTTAATTCTTCTTAAGATCAAATATTAAGTTTCGCATAATATTTGATATACAACTCAAGATCAGTTTCTATACCGATTGTCTTAGATTTATCTAAAGCAATTAATAAGATCGTGAAGCTCAACTGGGATCAACAAGTGGTATCAGAGCTTGTGATCTAGAAACTGGTACCAAGAAGAATTACTTCTTACAAGATCTGTTAATTCAACAAGTAAGCAATGGAAGCCGATTCTACTCACATGGTTACTGCATCAAGGGTCCCCATGCTCAAGACTGGAGAGTATGAGATCTGGAAGATGAGGATTCAACAATACATGAGAATGGTTGATTACTCACTTTGGGAAGTTGTTCTACATGGTGACAGTGTGCAAACCAAAACTGCTACTGGATCAGTCTTGACTCTCAAGACAAGTGAGGAGAAAGCGCAGAGAAGATTGGAGGTCAAGGCTCACAGTATTCTCATGATGGGAATACCTAATGATTATCAATTGAGTTTTACTCATATTGAGTCTGCTAAGGAGTTATGGGAAGCAATCGAACTTCGATTTGGTGGGAATGAAGCTACCAAGAAATCAAGAAAGAATCTACTGAAGCATCAGTTTGAAACTTTCACTGCTTTAAGTTCTGAGAACATTGAGGGAACTTATGATCGACTTCATAAGCTATCTAGTCAGATGGCTCTTTTGAAGATTGAGCCATCTCAAGAAGATGTCAATCTAAAGTTTCTGAGAAGTCTATCTTCTGAATGGAACACTCATACAGTGGTTTGGAGGCACAAGGAAGATTTTGATACTATGACATTGGACGATCTGTATAACAACTTGAAGGTGTATGAATCTGAAGTTAAAGGATTGTCAAGTTCATCTTCTACCACAAATAATCTTGCTTTTGTTTCCTCAAACAGCAAGATTTCTGGTAGTCATCAAGAACAGCACTCTGCTGCTGGTACTTTTGCTCCTGCTGCTGGTTCACATGTCTCTGCTGCTGACTCCACCAACACCAACACCATCAGTGATGCAGCAATTTGTGCTTATTTGGCTGAACTTACTACAAGTACTTCAGTCATGCCTCAAGATCTGGATGAACTTGATCCTGATGATGTTGAAGAGATTGATATGCAATGGCAGTTTGCAATGTTAACTATGAGGGCAAGAAGGTTTCTTAAGCGAACTGGTAAAGAGATGAAGTTTAGAAGGAACAAGAATGTGGGATTTGACAAATCAAAGGCTGAATGTTTTAACTGTAGAAAGAAGGGACACTTTGCAAGAGAATGCAGAGCACCAAAAAGAAGCAATGAGAATTTCAAGAAGTCTGCTGATGAAGAGCCAAATCCTACTACTGCTATGGTATCATGTGATGGGTTAGGAGATTATGACTGGAGTGATCATGCTGAAGATGGTCCAAATTGTGCATTGATAGCTGAAGAGGAACCTGAAGTACAGAATTTTGCTCTCATGGCCTATTCTTCTTCTGGATCAGACTCTGAGGTATCCAATGAATCATCTTGTTCTTTTAAATCATGTTCTGATACAATTGAGATACTTAAGTCTAGCAATGGAAACCTTAAAAAGGAAAATGAAACACTTAAGTTAGATAATCTTAGTTATGAATATGGTTTAAAGAATTTAGAAGAGAAACTTGAGTTTTATAAAAAGACTGAAATTGAATATCTTGATAAGATCACTATTCTAGAAAATGAACTTATTAAGAAAGATTGTGAGATTCAGGTTCTAATGGGAAAAGTAGAAGAGGCTGAAAAGGCTAAAGATTCAGCTATTAGTGAGACTGAAAAACATATTGTTAGGGTGGAAAAACAACAATTTGCCACTGACATTCTCAGTAAACCATTAGGAAGACACTTTAATGGTATAGGATATAATGCTGTTGCTCACCCTAAGAAACTTAGTGCCAATGCCCCTCCTACTAGGACATTGACTTTCATATCTGAGTCTGGGGCTAAACCTGTAGGTGAAACTAGTAAACCTGTAGTTGAAACTAGTGAAAAAGAAATAGAGTCACCTAAGGTTGAGGTAAAGAAGTATGAACAAGCACCCCTGATTGAAGATTGGGAGTCTGACAGTGATGATGATGTAGTGGAATCTGATTCAACCCCTAAGAACAAAAAGGAAGAAATTCCTACTGTTGTTGAATCAAAAGTACCTAAGGCTAAAAAGGTTGAGTTTGTTAAGCCTAGGTTTGGTAAAGGTATCTCTAGGAAGATGGCTGAGTATGAAAACACACCTAGAGTATATCCTAAGAAAACCAATAACTTGCCTAGAGGAAACAAGAGAAATTGGAACAACCTAGTTTCACAAAGATTAGGTACTGATTTTCAATTACTTAAGAAGGCATGTTATAGTTGTGGTAGTTTTGATCATCTGCAAGATGAGTGCTATAAGAAACCAGTTTGGAACCAGTACACAAGGGTGAACCATAGAAACTTTGCTAGAAAGACTCACCCTCACCCCAAAAGAAACATGGTTCCCAAGGAAGTCTTGATGAGAGATGGTACTTCTAGAGTTATCTCTCCTATTGCACCAACAGTGCCCATAAAGAAGGATATAGTTGATTCTGCTGAAAAGGCAAACTCTGCTGTTAAGGCAGACTCTGCTGTTTTGCCTAAAGTTGTTACTGATACTGTTGTGGGCAACCATTTTTATGCTGTTAAAGCCTCAGCTTGCTGGGTCTGGAAACCTAAAGTTAAAGTTTTGGATCATGTTCTCAGACACAGCAGTGCACCAATGCAGTTGAAGAAATTTGACTACTTTGATGCACAAGGTAGATCCAAGTCAGTAATGGCTTGGGTCCCAAAGAGAAACTAATTCTCTTACTTTTTGTGCAGGGCAATCTACAAAAGGAGCTAAAGGATAAATGCATTTTTGATAGTGGATGCTCTTCACACATGACTGGAGACCAAAGCAATTTGGAAAATTTTGAAGCTTTGGATGGTGGATATGTGGCCTTTGGGAATGACCCTAAAGGAGGTAAAATCGTTGGTAAAGGCATGATCAGAACTGGAAAATTGGATTTTGAAAAAGTGTATTTGGTGAATGGTTTAAAGTTCAATATTTTTAGTGTCTCACAAATGTGTGACAGAAAGAATTTTGTTCTTTTTACAGACACTGAATGTCTTGTCTTATCTCCCGACTATAAGATACCTGATGATAAATTAGTACTTCTTAAAGTCCCTAGAAATGACAACATATACAGTGTGGACATAAAGAACATTATTTCCAAAAGAGATTTAACTTGTCTGTTTGCCAAAGCCACTATTGATGAATCCAAACTATGGCACAGAAGGCTTGGACATCTGAACTACAAGGCTATCAATAAGTTGGTGAAAGGGAACTTGGTCAGAGGATTACCTTCAAAGGTTTTTGAGAATCCTGAAGTATGTGTTGCTTGCCAAATGGGAAAGCAACATAGAGCATCTTGTAAGTCCAAATTGGTGAATTCTATAACTGAACCCTTGTTTATCTTACACATGGACCTATTTGGACCCACTTATGTGAATAGTTTGAACAAAAAGATGTATGGCTTAGTGGTCACTGATGATTATAGTAGGTTTACTTGGGTATTCTTCTTAGCTACTAAGAATGAAACACCTGGCATTCTTAAGGCTTTTATTACAAGGATAGAAAACCTATTTAATCACAAGGTTAAGATCATCAGATGTGACAATGGAACTGAATTTAAGAATCAAGTGATGAATTAGTTTTGTGAGGAAAAAGGGATAACTAGACAATTTAGTGTGGCTAGAACTCCTCAGCAAAATGGTGTGGCTGAGAGGAGAAATAGAACATTAATTGAGGCTGCTAGGACTATGTTGTCAGAGTCTAAGTTACCCACTATCTTTTGGGCTGAAGCAGTCAACACTGCTTGTTATGTGCAAAATAGAACTAAGATAGTTAAACCTCACAATAAGACCCCTTATGAGTTATTGCATGGTAGGAAACCACTGATTGATTTCTTTAGACCATTTGGGTGTCCTGTCACTATCTTAAACACCATTGACCATTTAGGCAAGTTTAGTGAGAAAGCAGACATAGGTTACTTTGTTGGATACTCTACTGAAAGTAAGGCTTTTAGGGTTTTCAATCAAAGGACTGGGCATGTGGTGGAAAATTTGCATGTTAGAATTAGAGAAACCACACCTAATGTTGATGGAAAAGGTCCTGAGTGGATGTTTGATATTGATTCTTTAACCAAAAGTATGAATTATCAACCAGTCATTGCAGGTACTACTAACATGTCTGCAGGTACACAAACTAACCCTAATGCAGGTACACAAGCTAAGAAGGATGGATCTGCAGAAGAGTTTGTTTTGATTGAAAAGTGGAAGTTTGATCAGTACTTCTCTCCAACAGATAAAGAGAGAAAGAGTTCAGATGGTGATGCTGTTCATAAGGAAGTTCCAAAGGTTAATGTAGAAGGTGTTGATGAACCTTCTCATGATGATAAGAATGATGATAAGGAAAGGAATAAAGAGTCAGAAGTTGATGGGCAACAAGGGAATAAACATAGCAGCAGTTCTCTCAACTCTGCTGCCAGGCCAAAACACTCTGCTGATAAGCCAAAACACTCTGCTGTTAGGCCCAAACACTCTGTTGTTAGGTTTGGTAACTCTGCTACTATGCCAAAGGACTCTACTGATAAAGATGGTGATTCTGATGATGATTCTTCTGATGAGATGCCCGAATTAGAAGAAGTGTATGTGGATACTGATGATGAAGTTGTTGATGTTTTTGGTGCTGAAGCTGATTTATCCAATTTGGAGACTGATATACCTGTTAGTCTCACACCAACAACAAGAATCCACAAGATTCACCCAAAGGAGCAGATAATTGGTGATGTTCACTCTGCTGTTCAGACTAGAAGTAAATCAAAAGGGTTGAGTGATTTGCTTGATCATGGATTGTTTGCTCAAACACTTAAGAAGAGAAATAGCCACAAGGATTTACAGAATTGCATGTTTTCCTGTTTCTTATCTCAAGAAGAACCCAAAACCATTCACAAGGCTATGAAAGATGAAAGTTGGGTTGAAGCTATGCAAGAGGAGTTGCTGCAGTTCAAGCTTCAAGAGGTCTGGACATTAGTTGATTTGCCTAATGGAAAAAGGGCAATTGGTACAAAATGGGTGTTCAGATGTAAAAGAGATGAAAGAGGTATTGTTATCAGAAACAAGGCTAGATTGGTGGCTCAGGGATACACTCAGGAAGAAGGAATAGACTATGATGAGGTATTTACCCCAGTTGCAAGACTGGAGGCTATCAGACTTTTCTTGGCATATGCCTCATACAAGAATTTTCATGTGTATCAAATGGATGTGAAAAGTGCTTTCTTGTATGGAAAGATACCTGAAGAGGTTTATGTGATGCAACCACCTGGGTTTGAAGATCCTAAGTATCCTGATAGGGTCTACAAGGTGAAGAAAGCACTGTATGGACTACATCAAGCTCCTAGAGCTTGGTATGACACCTTATCCCAGTATTTGTTGAACAATGGTTTTTGCAGAGGAACCATTGATAAAACATTGTTCATTAAGAAAGACAAAAAGGATATCCTACTTGTTCAGGTTTATGTAGATGATATCATTTTTGGGTCTACAAATAAGGTGTTGTGTGAAGGATTTGAGAAGCTTATGCACAGCAGGTTTGAGATGAGCTCTATAGGAGAACTGACTTTCTCTTTAGGGCTTCAAGTTAAGCAGAAGTCAGATGGGATTTTTATTAGCCAAGACAAGTATGTGGCTGATATGTTAAAGAAATTTGGTTTCAAAGATGTGAAGGCAGCTAAGACACCAATGGATAAAAATAAACCTTTGCTCAAGGATGAAGATGGGGTAGAGGTTGATGTACATCTTTATAGATCAATGATTGGTTCATTGATGTATCTGACTGCTTCAAGGCCAGATATCATGTTTTCTGTGTGTGCTTGTGCTAGATTTCAAGTGTCCCCAAAAGTTTCACACTTGGAAGTAGTCAAAAGAATTTTTAGGTACCTAAAGGGTCAACCAAAATTGGGTCTTTGGTATCCTAATAATTCATCATTTGACTTGATAGCATACTCAGATAGTGACTATGCTGGGGCTACTATGGATAGAAAGTCAACCACTGGAGGCTGTCAGTACATTGGACATAGGCTGATCTCTTGGCAATGTAAGAAACAAACAGTGGTGGCTAATTCGACAACTGAAGCAGAATATGTTGCTGCTTCTAGCTGCTATGGACAAGTGCTCTGGATTCAGAACCAATTGCTGGATTATGGGTACAATTTCATGAACACAAAAATTTTCATTGAAAACAACAGCACAATGTGTATTATCAAAAATCCTGTTTTTCATTCTAAAACAAAACACATAGAGATAAGACATCATTTTATTAGAGATTGTTATGAGAAAAAGCTAATTCAAGTGGTTAAAATACATACTGACAACAATGTTGCTGATTTACTTACAAAAAGTTTTGATATAAGTAGATTTCAATTTTTAGTTGCTAGTATTGGCATGATAAATCTTTAATCTTTAACCATCTTATCTCTTTATGTTTTTGTAAACTTTTGTAAGGATTTGTGCTGTTTGTTAAGTCAAAATTTGTTGTTTGTTAAGTTGTTTGCTGTTTAGTTGTCTGCTGCTATGCTACTCTGCTGTTATTTTTGGATATTCTTGCTTGTGTTTGTGGTTTTCTACTAACCTTTTGCAGATTTACATGAACACACAATCAAGTAAAGCAAGGAAATTTAAACGTTCATTGATAACTAAAGCAAAGTACAAGATGAAGTTTTCTTACAACCATTGATCAAAAGAGTTCAAAAGACAACAAGAACCATGGATTCACAACCTAAATTCTAGGAAAGTCAGGCATAACCTTGCTGCGAGGTCCTCGAGTACCCATGGCTTCAAATACTCTTGGACAGGGAAGAGCAAGTACCACTGGTCTTGGTGGTGGACTCTGCTGCTGGCTTGTTGAGGGAGCTTGTTTCTTCTGCTGTTTCTTCTTGGAAACAGGGGGTTTCTGCTATGCCGTACTTGGCTTTGGATGAGGAGGATCAACACTCTTACCAAAAGCAGCAACCGCCTTCTCCATTTGCCTCTGAAGCTCAGCGGTCAAAGGATGTTGCGGAGGATCGATTTCCCAGACACCTTGATAGAAAGTCATGGATTTTGGCCATGCTTTTGTTTCTTCATCATCGCTTGAATCTACAAAGGAAGATGGTGTTGATGGCAGTGGGTCAGAGTATTCTTCTTCCACAACTGCTTTACCTTTCTGTTGTGATGATGATGCTCTTGAAGTTGGTGGGAAATAGTTTGACCATCCTTGTGAGCTATCTGACGAAGAATCTGAGGATATGTCGATGATTGGTGCTTTAGAAGAGCTCATGGTTGGTTATTATTGGAGTTAGGGTTTGTGAATTGGGGATTTGCTAAAGAGATTAAGGATTTTATGGACTTCAATGCGAGGTTGGTATTGTATTTGAGGGAGTGATTTGGAAGGTATTGGGAAAGTTGACCTTTGGTCAACAATTTCATAACTCTGCTGATGAGTTTGAAAGTAGAAGGGTAAAATTGAAACTTTTGGCGCGTTCTTAAACCTAATTAGATCAAAACGGTCTCATACACCAATTTGATCTCATTACCTTTTAATTGCTCAAAACTACATTTGATTCTCACCCAAGAACACTAATTTATTTCATTTCACCCAAAACCCCCAAATCATAATGGCTCGACGACAGTTTCCGGAAGAACATAATCAAATTGCATTTCTTAGTAAGGTTTCTGCAGCTGCCGGATTTCATGAGGTTATGGATTTTCTGAGTGCTTCTAGACTAAGGTATGCTTTAACAGTTGATCCTACCATTTATAAATCTCATATGCACCAATTTTGGTCAACTGTTAAGCTGGATATACTTGACGGGGAGGAACGGTTGATAGGTAGTGTGGATGGTGAAAGTATTGTAGTTAGTGAAACAACCATTAAGAGAAGTCTTCGTTTATCAGGCGTACCTACACCTCCTACCCTTACCCCAGAAATTGTTTTGACTGAGCTTGAGAACATTGGATATGAGAGACCTGAGGCTGGTGGAACATTTTTGAAAGGTCATCTTTGTCCCCATTGGAAGTTCTTGTTGCATACTCTACAACACTGCTTGTTTCCCAAAGTAGGTGGATGGAGTGAGTTTAGTGCTTCTCAGGCTATGGCTTTAGTTTGTTTGGCAACAGGGCAACCATTTGATTTTTCTTCTATGATTTTTGAGGGTATGAAGAAGTTTATAAAGAAGAAGTTCTATTTATATCCAAGGTTTCTACAACTTGTTATCAACTCTCAGCTAAGAGAACCATTATGGCATACAAATGTTGAGCCCTGTAGCAGGATGGCTATCAAGATGTTTGCTTTTCTAAAGAAACCTGGGAAAGGTTTTTCTGGTGCTATAACTCCCCTAACTGAACACATCTTGAATGTTGTGGCTGCAATGAATGAGGATGAAGAGGCTGGAACTCCCACAGCTTCCCATCACACATCCTCATCTACAAGTTTGAATATATCAGTATCACATGAACCCCAACATACCCAATCACCTAGGACTTCACCACATGAGGACATTGTGCAACCTCAGGCCAATGTCAGTATGGATGCAGATGAGGCTGGTACAGGTGATGGAGGTACCATGATGGAAAAGGCTGGCACTACTGTTTCCAACTTAGTAGTTGAACAGGACAGTGCTAACATAACTAAGACCTTGACCATGGCAACATCTATTGTAGAGGGTTCTAAGGAACTTGATACAACAGATGGTAACCCCAGCCAAATGGCTTCTATGAGGGGCTCAGATGTTCAACCTAGGGTTGAGACTGAGTTTGTGTCCCAAGATTCACCTCTCGGAGAAGGTCACACATCTCGAAGTGATGAGGACAGAGATGAAACTATTGAATTGATGGATACTGATGTACATATTGAAAATGCCAATGATACACCTCTCGGACCAGGTAACACAAGTCGAAGTGTTGAGGCTAGCATTGAACTTGAAAAAGATGATTTGACGGTTAAAACTCCTGTACAAAATGCCAATTCCAGTGATCAACCTCTCGGGTCAGGTTACACAGACCGAAGTTGTGAGGATATCATGAAACTATTTAAGGAATTAACGGATAACTGTACAAAATTGTCACAGGAGGTTCTTGGTTTAAGAAAGGAGTTATCAACAGTCAAAGCTTCTCAAGGTGCAGAAATAAGAAGGCTTAAGCTAAGGGTTACTCATCTTGAGGGGAGGTTGAAGAAGGTTTCCAAACCATGTTTGGAAGAGGATGCTTCCAAACAGGGGAGGAATGATCAGAAGGATGCCGCAGGTTCAGGGGAGGTACTCAAAGATTCAGGGGAGGTTGTATTGGATGCAAATGAAAAGGTTAGTTTTAGATGGGAGAACATTCTGCTGATGCAGAACATTCTGCTGATGGGAGAAACAATGCTGCTGAAGGGTTACATCACTCTGCTGGTGATTTAGATGAAGACACAATGCCCTTAGCCCAAGTATTGCTTAACCTTAACAAAACACCTACACTATCACAACCTGAATCACAATCACAACCAGCTGCTCAATCTTTAACAAAACCAACACAAGTGACTGTCACAAGACCTAAAGCTAAAGGAGTTGTCATCCAAGAACCTGTGCAAACAAGAAAACCTGTTCAAACACCTACCTACAAGGGTAAGGGCAAGATGAAAATGGTGGAAGAACTTGAACCTTATCCTGATCCTAATGAAGTTCCAATTGAGGTATGGCCTAGACATTTGCAAGAAAGGTGGGATGCAGAAGAAGCTCAGAGAGTTGCTGATGAAGAAAAAGCTGAGTATGATAAAGCAATGGAGATACAAAAGCAACAATCTGAGAAACAATCTGAAATTGAAGCAAAAGTAGCTGCATGGGAAAATGAGCAGGCAAGATGTAAAGCTGCTATGGACTGGGAGAAAGTGAAAGTAGAGATGGATGATGTGTTTACAGATGAAGGTGTTAATGACTGGATTCATCAAGCTATTGTGCAGAATAAGAAAAGGCTTCTGGTTGCAAGAAAGAATAAAAAGGTGAATAGACCACCAACTGCAAGGCAAGAGAGAACTCTTCATGAGCAATATCTGAGGAATATGAAGGGTTGGAAATTGAAGGAGTTGAAGCCATACTCTAATGAAGAAGTCAAACAGAAGTTTGAGGCTGCTAAGAAAGAGATGGACAGAAATTTTAAACCTTTAACTGATGATGAGATCAAAGAGTTGACAAGAATCAAAGTAGCATCAAATGCTTATATGAATCCTGAGTCTACTGCTAAAATGGCCAAAGTATCAGATGCTGAGAAAGAGAAAGAGACAGAGAATGTAGTTGAGGAGAAAAAGCCTGAACCTACTGTTGGTGTAAAAAGATATAGGAGGAAAGTAAAACAGGTGGGTAGGAAGAAGAGAAGAACTCAGTCAGTATTGATGAGTGATTCAGAGAAAGAGGATAGTGTTTCTGAGAAAGAAGAAGTGACTGATGAGCATAATTTTGAAGAAGTGACTGCAGATGATATGAAAGAGATTATGGATCTCACAGTTCATAAACCTCAAGAAGAACCTGAGTTACTTAATGAAGTTCCTTTGTCAATAAAATATCCAATCATTTCATACTCACATGATGTTCTAGATGGTAGTCAAGCATGCTGGGTGATTAAGAGATCAAATGGTTCAAGTGTGGGATATGTTAGTTTTTCTCAGATGGTGCACTACATGGATAGGGATGATATTATACAACTCTGGAATCTTTACAAGATGAATTATGGTGATACTAGACCAGAGGTGGTGCATGAAAGACTTAATTATTACTATTTGAAGAATATGTTTGAACCTGATGAAAGAAGTCTTGATTGGAAGAATGTGATTAGTTCAAGCAGATTTATCAGATGGTATCTATATCAATCATGTGGAGTACATGCATTGACTGGAAGTGATGGTTTGTGTATGTACATGTTAACAGAGAAAGATTATCCTGTGTTCAAGAATACTGCTCTTCTGACTAACATGTTACAACCTGGAAAGTTGAGTTTGCAAAGACCATTCTTATCAGATCATCAAGCTTTTGAGTTAGTGGAGAGGTATAGAAAAGTGCTTGAATCAAAGACATCAAAACAGTAAAGTGTTTGGAAGCATCCTCCTGGTGATTAGCTGGGTTTGAAAGAAACTTGATGATTTTTGAAGAAAAATATAAAGTTTAGGGGAGGATTGTTGGGTCTAAAAGATGCTGCTGATTCGAGAAACATAACTCTGCTGAATAGTTATGTGACTCTGCTGATTAGCACAATAACTCTGCTGTTTGTGACTCTGCTGGTTTGGGATAATAGGCATAGTGTAACTCTGCTGCTAGCTCACGAAGACTCTGCTGCTAGAAGATTTACTCTGCTGCTTATTAGATATGTATAGTATGTTAAGGATAATTATAGAAAAGATACGTATGAATATTTTTCTTGTATAGGAAGTCTTGTAAACCGACTAGGACTCCTTACGCTATAAAAGGAGGTTCTAGGGTTAGGGTTAGATATCGATTATCTTAGCATATGTATTATTGTTTTACACTTCAAGGTTTCTTGTAACCCTATTGCTATTGAGCAATCGTATTAATATATTGAAGTGTTGTTTGAGAATTCGTTTGTGTTTTAATTCTTCTTAAGATCAAATATTAAGTTCCGCATAATATTTGATATACAACTCAAGATCAGTTTCTATACCGATTGTCTTAGATTTATCTAAAGCAATTAATAAGATCGTGAAGCTCAACTGGGATCAACACTGTGTATCTTGGATGCTTGTTTCAACAAGTGAAATCATCTAACCAGCATGTCTTTGAAGTGAAATTGAAACCTTTCTTCGTTTGATCTAGATAGAACTTTCTCCTTTGGAATGTTCTTGTCATTTTCAACCTCCTCATCATCTTGTATGCTCTTGTCTTCTCCTTTCTTTTATTGGATTATCTTCCTTTTCTGGGCCATTATTTCCTCCCCTGAGATTGTTACCTCCCCTGAAGCAAATAACTTTTGTTTCCTCCCCTTGTTTGGAAGATCTCACTATGTACCTTTGACTGATCTATCAATGTGAACTTGTTGTCAGACAATATTGTACATGAAGCCATCAATTCCTTAAGAGTTTAAGTTACTGCCCTCATCACTTCTAGGTGTGTTAACTCCTATGAGAGGTGAATTAGTGGACATTTTGATTCATGATCCATCAATGGATGGTTTTTGTGAATCCTTAAAAATCCTTTTAAGAAATCATTTAACTTAGTAGTATGTTCATGATTTTAGAATTGAAAAATCATACTACTTTCAACCATTTTGAAGAAATCAAGTGTATAACAGACACTTAATCAGCATTTCGGTTTAAAGCAACCTCTGGTTGTGTGAGAACCAATATTTTCAGTTATAAATAACTGCCTGTGTGCAGATAAACTCATTCAAAGAGCTTTCCTGACAGGGTTTCCAGCTCATAGTAATTGTTACCTCTAACACAAGTGTTAGATTCACTTTTACTAGCTGTTCTTTCTATCAGATGTCCTCAGACTTGCACATTATACTTAAAAGTATAAAATGATAGAAGTGAGTTGCATCAATTACTATCTGATCAACTAAGTCATCAATTCAATGTGAAATATCATAACTAGATTTCAAGAAAGAAGTTTTAAGGAGCTTTAAAGTCCCAAACTCAGTCCATCATAAATCTATTATGGTCAGCAGCTAATATCTCAATTCTGCTGTTTCCATTTCACTTGAAAACATCCTTTGTGTTTACATATTCATACCTGAAATTGTTAGTCTAAAACCAAAAGAACAAAATACAAAGTACTTGTCTTGCATTAGTATAATCATAAGACCAACTATATGAATAACACAATTTACATTTGTACTAGCAGCACCTTGTGTGCTTTAGAAGTACCTTATGATACATTAGCAGTACCTTATGAATCAGTAGCAACAACAAAAATTTATTTACAAAAACACATCATTTGAAAAATTTAAAGATTAAGCATTCCAATACTTGCTACCAAGTACTGAAACCTTGAAACATCAAAAGCTTTTGTTAGCAGATCTGCAAAATTATGTTCTGAAGCAATTTTAAGAACTTGAATTAATCTTTTCTCATTGCAGTCTCTTATAAAGTGATGTCTAATTTCAATGTGTTTTGTTTTAGAATGTTGCACTGGATTTTTAATAATACAAATTGTACTACTATTATCAATATGAATAACAGTGTTTAAGAAATTGTACCCATAATCAAGGAGTTGGTTTTGAAGCCATAGAACTTGACTAGAGCAACTTGCAGCAGCTATGTATTCAGCTTCAGTTGTTGAATTTGCCACACTTGTTTGCTTCTTACACTGCCATGAGACAAGTCTACACCCAAGGAATTGACATCCTCCAGTTGTTGACTTTCTGTCCAAGCTAGCACCAGCATAATCACTATCCGAATATGCTACCAAGTCAAAAGGAGATTCTCTAGAATACCATATACCCAACCTTGGTTGACCTTTGAGATATCTAAAAATTCTCTTGACTGCAGTTAAATGAGAAACCTTTGGAGTAACTTGAAATCTTGCACAAATACAAACAGGAAACATGATATCAGGTCTAGATGATGTAAGGTACATCAAAGAGCCTATCATAGATCTGTAATTGTGTACATCTACATTTTCTCCATCTTCATCTTTCAGAAGGTGCTTCTCAGAGTCCATTGGTGTGCTTGTTATTTTTGAATCAGCAAATTGAAATTTTCTAAGTATCTCTGCAACATATTTGTCTTGACTAATAAATATGCCTTCAGATGATTGCTTAACTTGCAAACCCAAAAAGAATGTAAGTTCTCCCATAGAACTCATTTGAAACTTATCTTTCATAAGCTTCTTAAACTCTAAACACATATCTTTACTAGTAGATCCAAAGATAATGTCATCCACATACACCTGCACTAACAGAAGATCCTTCTTGTGCTGTTTGATGAACAGTGTCTGATCAATCTTTCCTCTTTGAAATCCATTTTCTAATAAGTAGGAAGCTAGTGTTGCATACCAAGCTCTTGGTGCCTGATGAAGGCCATAGAGAGCTTTCACTACTCTGTACACTTTGTTTGGATGTAATGGGTCAATGAAACCTGGAGGTTGTGAAACATACACCTCTTCTCCAATTTCACCATATAAAAATGCACTTTTGACATCCATTTGGTAGACTGTGAAGCCTAAAAATGAAGCATAAGCTAGAAACAACCTAATTGCCTCAATCCTTGCTACTGGAGCATAAACTTCATCATAATCTATCCCTTCTTCTTGTGTGTACCCTTGTGCTACTAATCTAGCCTTATTCTTGATCACAATTCCTCTTTCATCCCTTTTGTTCTTAAAAACCCATCTAGTGCCAATTACCTTCACACCTGTAGGTAAATCAACTAGCACCCAAACCATTTGAATCTTGAACTGAAGAAGCTCTTCTTGCATAGCCTCTAACCAGCTTGAATCATCTAGGGCTGTAAGAATTGTCTTTGGTTCAACTTGTGAGAGAAAACATACAAACAAGCAAGAGTTTAAAAGCTCATGCTATTTTGAAGCATAAAGGGCATCAAGAAGCCCTTGTTGGTCTGAAGACTTCAATTGTTGTCTTGTCTTCACACCTGACTGTATATCTCCAATCACATGATCCAGGGAATGAACTTTGTGAATTCTTGATTGTGGTGTAGTAGGAACTTGATAATTTGATGGAAGATTGTTGAAATCCACCTCATTATCTGAGAATTCTGCTTCTTTTGTTTCTGAAGGGCCATCAGCAGAGTCATTTGGCCGAACAGCAGAATCAGTAAGCTTATCAGCAGAGTCATCAGCAGAAACAGATACACTACCAGCAGCAACAGAAATACTACCAGCAGAAACACTTTGTTGTTCCTGAGTTCCATATTCTTTACTTTCATCTTCAACACCTTCTTTAGCTTTACTAGAAGAAGATTCATCAGTTGTTGAAGTTGATTCCACAATTGAACTTGACCATATTGGCATGATCACATCATCTTGATCTTTCTCTAACTCTGCCTCATTTGTTGTATAAGAACCTGCAAAATCATTAGTTTCTGCAACAAAAGGCACATAATTCATTGAATTGGTTAGATACTCCAGATCAAATAGCCATTTTGGTCCTTGACCTTCTACATTGGATTTGTTTTCTAAAAACTCAACATGTAGATTTTCTTTTACTATTTCTTTTCTTGTGTTGTAAACTCTAAATGCTTTGCTATTAAGAGAATAACCAACAAAGAAACCTTCATCTGCCTTACCATCGAATTTTCCTAAATGGTCTAAGGTATTGAGAATTGTCACATGACATCCAAAAGGTCTAAGAAATCCTATTGCAGGAGTTCTACCATTAAAAAGTTCATATGATGTCTTCATGTGAGGCTGCACAACTAAAACTCTATTTTGAACATAAACTCTATTTTGAACATAGCAAGCAGTGTTGATTGCCTCAGCCCAAAAATTTATTGGTAGCTTATAATCAGCTAACATTGTTCTAGCAGCTTCAATTAGTGTTCTATTCTTTCTTTCAGCTACACCATTCTGTTGTGGTGTTCTAGCAACACTAAATTCTCTCTTAATACCTTTTTCTTTGCAGAAGTCATCCATAACTCTATTCTTAAACTCTGTCCCATTATCACTTCTAATGACTTTCACTTTCTTGCTTACTTGATTTTCTATCTGTGTAATGAAGTCCTTAAGGATGCTTGATGTCTCATCCTTAGTGGCTAAAAAGAAAACCCATGTAAATCTACTATAGTCATCAGTAATAACTAGACAATATCTCTTATGCATTATGCTCATCACTGAAACAGGTCCAAATAAGTCCATATGTAGCATAAACAAAGACTGATTGATAGAGTTAAAAATCTTGGGCTTACAAGTGGCTTTGTGTTGTTTGCCTTTTAGACAAGCAATGCATGTTTGATCATTTTCAAATCTTTTGTGAGGTAAACCTCTTACCAAACCATTCTTAACAATTTTATTTATGGTTTTGAAGTTAATATGACCAAGCCTTCTATGCCATTTCATTGATTCTTCCAATGTGGCCTTTGCAACAAGACAAGTTAAATTCTTTTTAGGAATAATACTCTTCACGTCTACACTGTACATGTTTCCCTTTCTAGGAATTCTAAGAAGTACTTGACTTTCATCAGGCATCTTAAAATCAGGAGAAAGTACAAGACATTCAGTCTCACAGAAAAGAACATTATTCTTTTTGTCACACATTTGTGAGACACTAAAAAGATTATAATTTAGCTCTTTTACATAGTACACATCTTCAAAATCTAAATTTCCGGTTTTGATTGTACCTTTACCAGAAATTTTTCCACGAACACCCCCTCCGAAGGTAACATATCCTCCATTGAAAGCTTCAAAATCTGAGAGATAAGACATGTTGCCTGTCATGTGCCTTGAACATCCACTATCTGAGTATCCTTGATCCTCTTCCTGATCATTTGAATGTTCCTGCACATAAATAAGAGTGTTAGTTTCTTTTGGGGATCCAAGCCATTACTGACTTGGATCTGCCTCTTGCATCAATATAATTGAATCTTTTGAGGATAGTTGATGCAACATTGGATTTGATAATCCAACATGCTGAGGCCTTAACAGCATTTTCCATATTTCCCTTAGCAGCAGAGTGAACCACACACTTATCAGCAGAGTCTGCTAACTTTGTAGTTGAACTCTTTGATTTTCAAACTTGTTTTTGGACCACTGCTTTTGTTTGAATGGGCCTTAGAACAGTTGTAGGTGCATGTTTGAAAAATGTTTTTGCACCCTTAGCTGTTGATTTTGGATTAATAGTCATAAATGGTCGAGCAGCAGGAACAAATTTTCTAGCAGCAGGATCATTTGGTCTATCAGCAGGATCAGATTTTGAGATAGACTTGTTTTTGACTACTCTGGGGGTTTGATTTCTTAGAACTAGAGTGAAAGTGAGATTTAGGTGTTTGCCTTTTGTGGTTCACTCTATGGTTTTCATACCCAGATACCCATTGGTTGCAGAAAGCTACAAGATGGTCAAAACTACCACATGTGTAACAAGCTTTATTATAAAAAGCAAAGTCATCACCTAATTGGTTAGACTTGAGGTTGTTCCAATTCCTTTGGTTACCTCTGGGCTTGTTGGTGGTTCTATATTGCTCACAATATCTAACTGGTTGCCTTACATGTTTAATGTTTGATTTAGGCCTATCAGTATTGTGTTTGACTACCTTAGGAACACTTGTTCCAACTTTCTTAACCACTTCAGGTTTAGACATAACCTGTTCTACTTCATCATCATCACTATCAGTTGTACAATCTTCAACAACTATAGTTTCTCCTTTCTTAGCAAAGGACACCTTGTCCTGATAAAGTAAAGTTTTATCTAAACTTTTACTTATCTTTGCTACCTTAAGACTCTTACTAGTCTTAGAACCATATTCCATGATTGGTTCTTGAAACTCATGTTGAGATCTTCCTTCTCAGTCTCAACACCCAACACAGCTAACTGACTGACAAGCTTGTGTAGTCTTGAAAATAGTTTGTCAAGAGACTCATTACTAAAAGCAGTCAAGTTTTCAAATTGGTGCTTTAGTAAAAGTCTTCTGTGTCTTTTTGGTAGTTTCATTACCACCAAACCATGCACAAATCTCTTCAAAAAGAGTTTTTGCATCAAGATATTTGTTAAAAGATAACATCTGCTCACTAGGATTGGTCATAAGCAACAAGTTTCTTGTTTTCTGATCATTTCTCTTCTGTATCTTTTCATCATTGGAAACTGGTCCAGTATTTCTTTTTCTAACCGTCTTCCCTTCAACAAGAACATCTGAATAGCCTAAAGTGAAGGAATCACCATACTGAATTATGTCCCAAAGAGCATAATCTTGAACCATGAAATATTGCTCAACTCTCATCCTCCATAACTCAAACTCATTGGGTTTGATCATGGGCAACTTTGCAGCAACATTTGTTTGAACATCTTGTACATCCATTTCTTGTTTCTTCTAAAAACAACAATATCAACTCTAGCTCTGATACCACTTGCTAGGATCCTGGACACACGATTAAGGTGGTTAAACCTTGTAAATTTGTGTGTATGATATGTTGTGTTAAAATGATTAAGTGCGCGGAATTCACTCAACCAAACTTAGAAGGTTGTGTATGTTATGGAAATGGAATTGTTATGTTTGTTAGTTAGCAATGAACACATAAAGATTATCACCTAACGATTCAATATTATTAAGGATAATAATACGAGTGACCTTGAAATATCACTAGGGTTACAACCTTGAATCTTATGTTTTTATCACTTTTGATATATTTGTGTTTGTTCTAACAGTTATGAATGTTCTAACATATGCATGTACTAACACTTAACACACTTGACAACTATATTAACACACTTATCACTAGTCTAAGATCTCTTTTATACTCAAAAGATCTTTACAATATTGCTTAAAGTCTTGGCCGACTTACTTTGTTAACTTATCCTATTGAGTGTCAGTACATCAGATACAACATGTATCTATGTATACAACTTGTTAACTAAGCACATGGAGTAAGATATTATCTACCGTATATTGTTGACCAAAATACAATAAATATCTTTTCGATCATATCCTTTCATCAGCAGAGTGTTCACTATCAGCAGGAACAATCTATCGCTATCAGCAGAATCCATCAGCAGAATGCTAAGCCTATCAGCAGAGTCATTTATCACTATCAGCAGAGTGAAATGTTCTATCAGCAGAAACAACATTATCAGCAGAAACCGTTTTGTACTAGCAGCAGAATTACACTTAGAGTATTTCTTGGATTAGAACCCGATATTAAACATCTTGAATATTTAATTCCCAACAATTATGTTTAACCAATCAATTCAAGGTTCATAAGTTGGTGTACCTTAAACACAAAAATAGTATTTTGTTTTATCAAATAAGCTTAGGAAATGGTCAATACAAAAGGTAACCGATCATAGACAAAAGGTCACAATTGATAGTAAACTATTAATCTTTCGACCCTTGAAATAGTTTACAATCAATCCTATTTTGATAGACAAAAGAATTCTTATTACAACCACAATTAACTTTCTTTATTTAATCAAGAATAATGGGTAAAAACAATCATTCATAGACAAATGATTATAACTAGTTTGAATAACAATAGTTCTTTCGACCCTTAAAATTATTAGCAACTAGTTAAACTTGATCAACAAATGTCACTACGAAACTTAATCACAATTGGATCTTAGAATCAACTTGAAATTGAATTAAAACATGTTATCATAATCATACGCAAATCAATAAGCAATACACATCATCTAAGCAAGTGCACAAAGGCACTAGCCACTCATAGCAAACATGAACATAAACTCAGAACTTTGAACATTAGAAACCATAATTGAAAGTCTTACAATGATTAGAAATAGATTACAAATGATAAGGTAATGATACCCAAAGTATTGGTGTTGACTTCTTGATGTTTTGACCTCCAAATGTTGACTTCTTGAACCTCCAAAGCTTCCTGGACTTCTAAGGACGAATTTTGACCTTTGAGAGAGTATCTTGATGATTGTATGAGAGTTGGTATGAGATTTATTGAAAAAAGTGTGTCTAAAACTCTTCACAAATGGTCCTATTTATACTACACTCAAAGTGTAGGATCTTTAATGCTACACTTGGCCTCCAAGTAAATTAGAAGGGCCTAGAATCATCATTAGAAGGTTATAGAATCGTTGGTATGAAGTTAGTATCCTTAATGATGAAGTTTGGGAAATCCGCCGACATCCAACCGATCGGTATTTTGCCCAACCGATCGGTTAGTCCTTAGAAATTGCCTCTATCCGATTCGGTTGCGGGCAGCATCCGATCGGATGGAGTGCTGCTGTATGCTCTTTTGGACTTTTGTCATTTGGGCTTGTTTCTTCCTTTTGGTTCTTGGTTCTTCATCCAAACTTGATCTTTTCTTTATCTTGAAGCTAATCAACTTGAATACTTGGAACTTTATTGTCACAACCGTAATTTTAGCAGGTTAGTCTAACTGATAGTCTTGACTCATTTAACTTTTGCTTGGTGTGACTTAAGTGTTTTGTGTGGCATATGTGTGATATACATGTGTTTTGGCACTAAATCCCTTCGTGTGACTCTTCTGGTGTGTCATGAGTAGTGTTGTTTGGTATAAGTTCATTTTGTTCACTTTGGTGACAAGGAAATGACTTGTGTGGTTTTGGTGTTTAGGGTTTTTGCGTAATGAGTTGTGTTCAATTTTGTGAGCGATGGTAAATTAAGTGGTGTTCGGTTTTATGGGTTATATTAATAATGAGTGTGAAATTCTATTTTTGGAAACTTTGTTTTGAAAATGATAATTTTTCCGGGTTGTCGTAAAATGAAGAATTACCGCGTAAGATGTTAGGTTTCGGTATAGGCTTTTATAAAATATCAAGAGTACAAGGTTTTAAGTGTAATAATTAATATTAATAAATATATATATATATATATATATATATATATATATATATATATATATATATATATATATATATATATATATATATATATATATATATATATATATATATATTAAAGGGGCGGCCGAATAGGGTATTAGGGGGGAAAAAGGAAACCAAATTTTAATCCAAATACACTTACCAATTATAAGGCTTATCTAGAATCTTCCATAGGGCCTTTATAAATACAAAATCAAAACTCCCTCACCCATTTTTTTGTGATATACGACCGGCCAAGGAGAGGGGAAAAAGAAAAAATTAGGGTTTAATTATTTAAGCCTAAAAATCAAGATCAAGGTATAATTTTCAATACTTGTGTTCAATTTATTATTATAATTCATGTAACAATAATATGATGGATTAGGGTTTATGTTTAATTCTGTAAATTAATGATATACACCATGTTAGGATTAATAATTAGTAATATTATGATGGTTGGTGAAGAGATTAGGGCATAAAACGTGTTAATTATGGAGTTAGGGTTTGACAGATTTTTAAGGCTGTATCTTTTGAATTTAATATGTTTGATTTTGGATTATGATACTTAAATGTTTTCGACTAGTACTTTTGTTTTATTGAGGATATCTTTGGAGATTTGTTTTGTTTATTTTCTTTTGGAGTATTGTTACGACACTTTGTGTCTGTACTTTGCTCTATTTATGCGCATGTAGAAATTCTCTATTTAGACACCATGTGTTGTGACGATATCCATGAAGTTACACTCGTGTTTCCGCCTTGGCGAGGTGTGACATTTATTCTTTGAAATGCCTTTTTGATTAGACCTAGACAAGAAAATCTTCGCACTATCATAAATATTTCCGTTTTCCTCATTTTTCTTATCTTTTTCTTCCTTTTTCCTGTTTTTGGCTACATACACTTTGCAAACACGCTTTGGTACGATTTAGTAACAAAAGCATATAAATATAACCAAATAACATATATAAAAACACGAATAACGCTACTAAAAACATGCAAATTTGAGCGTTATCATATTCCCCCACACTTAAACTTTACTTGCCATCAAGCAAATCTAGAAGTAAAAATAATTATCCACATGGTACACAAGTATGATTAAGAAAAATATGATGCAAATCTATCAAGTACAAGTACAAGTTAGATTCATCGAGTTAAGCTTTTATGGTCGAAGCATCGAGATGTTTGACAATACCCAAATGATTTTCTTGCTTGATAAACATTACTAAACACCTCACGGAAAAGGAAATGAAATATAATTCACTCAAAACACTCATTTGGATGGTTGGTGGAGTATATAAGAAGAATCACACTCATTTGCTCAGTCATGATTTAAATATTACCATTGGCTTGAACAAGAAACAAAACTACACCGAAATGACGTGAGCACCAAGTACAGATATCAAAGAGGGCTTTTATTCGGGTTTAAAGGCTTCAAGGGTTATATTAGACTTATGTGTAACTATCTTATGCAAAACATAATAGCTCGCTAACAACGAATTCTTGCATCACCAAATAACGGATGGTCACTAGGGCATATCTTGGATCGCTGGCGCGCTATTCACATAACGGATGGTCACCAAAAATACACACTAGATCACTAGCAACGTTATCTAATTCCTCAAGAAATAGGATGGTCACTACATGTCAATACACTTGATAATTCCACAAAGTCAAAAGGGTAGGATAAGACATGTGATATGTTTTAAAAAGGGTTGATAATAACGAATATACAAACTAGTCAAAGTCTACTAACCAAATGTTACTAGCTATTTCGAACCGCTATCATGCATTCTTGAGAAACTCCATACTTGATTGCACTATACATTATTACATAGCTCATTGGCTATTCTTGTCACCTTATAGTTGCGATGACTTTTTTTTTTTTTTTTTTTTTTTTTTTTTTTTTTTTTTGAACATAAAAACTTGTCATCTTATAGTTGCGATGACTTCACTAGGATAACTACTTTTTGGAGTTTGCAACTTTTCTTCATACTTTCATGATTTCCCACATAACACCCATCTTGCCAAATAGCTAGCAACCAACCAAGACTTGACTAAGGGTAAGGCTAGGCTAAAAGTGTAAAATCTTTTTATATTTTCTGGATTTTAACAAAAGAAAAAGATAGGCTCAGAGGGTGTAACTAGGGGTATCTAGCGTTGAAGATAAACGCTAACAAAAGGGTTTATACTGGTGGTTAACTAGTCAGTGTAACTAGCTAAATATTAATACGAAAGGCTTATTTGGGGAAAATCCTAAGGTTGCCTCTTATCACGCATATATACTTATATCAAAAATGAAAAGTGATCTCACAACGGTCTCGTAATGATTTACAAGTACAATTTCTAGAATAAATGAAATCACCGGCACACTCATAGCAAAAGAATCAAAGCATAAAAGATGTATGCTAAATACGAAACAGGCTTAAATTCTCACCTTGTAGTGGAAAGGGCTATAATATGTGCTAGCTAATGTTATCGATCCCAGAATGGATTGCAATATTAATCGGGCCACATCTCAATTTTTCAAAAATTACAGGTTTTACCAGTGGATAGATCCAGTTATTCTAATATATAATCCTTAAAATGACAAATAACTAGATCACAAGGGCAAACAAAATTTAAAATTTAGCTCGGAATTTACAATCTGTTCTTATTTTCCTATTCACCCCCCCCCCCCACACTTAAGTTAAGCATTGTCCTCAATGTGATAAACGAATTTAAGGAATGAAAATAGGGAAATAAGAGGATAAACCATATTTTCCTGCTCCAGATGATTCTATGGTCCAAGTGTCCATGCTTTATAATCATTACCTGCAGTAATCTTAAAACAAAAGAAACACACGAAATATTTCTACGTTTTATTTGAAAGTTGGTGATACACCCCCACACTTAAGTTCAGCTAAGGGATTAGATAAACTTTGGGGTTTAATCACTTGAAAATAAAAATAAAAACAGCAATCACACGGGTTGCCTCCCGAGAAGCGCTTGTTTTATTAACGAGTCATCAGCCGGACTCAAACTTCCTTCTTGCTATGTTGGTGCAATTTTTGGTTTCTTCTTTGAGAATTTTGGAACATACACCACGTTTCCTATCACTATTCCTTCTCCAGTTTCATCTATGTTCTCCAATTTGATTCTTTCCCAAGGTCTAGGAAGAACATCATAGATATAACCAGATTCTTCGGCCCAAGGAGTGTTTTTCTTATAATCAGCAGGAAAGGGTGCCGTGAATGTTATTGCTTCATATTCTGATTCAGGTAGAATCTCTTTGATAAAAATCTCGTTCATTTGCTCCTTATCATAGTACAATTTAATTTGGTGACCATTAACAATGAAACTTCCACCTTGTTTGTCATGTAATTCAACATACCCAGATGGAAATCCATGTTTCACTATATACGGACCGAACCATTTCAGTTTTAGCTTAGGTGCTTTGAACTTGTATTTCATATTGAAAAGCAGAACTTTGTCTCCAGCTTTGAATTCTTTCCGGATTCTAAGCTTACTGTCATGATACGCTTTGGTTCTAGCTTTGTAAAGCTTGGAGTTCTCGTAAGCTTGGAGTCTTAGTTCATCGAGTTCATGCAATTGAAAAAATCTCTTCTCTCCAGCTATTTTGAGATCAGGGTTACAGCTTCTGAGTGCCCAGTAAGCGCGATGTTCGATTTTGAACGGCAAATGACATGTTTTTCCATACAAAAGTCTGTATGGTGTTGTACCAATTGGTGTTTTAAAAGCCGTACGAAATGCCCACAGAGCATCATCTAGTTTTCTTGACCAAACGGCGGGATTGTCTTTGACCCTTTTTTCAAGTATCCTTTTAAGGCTCTGTTGGTATTTTCGACTTGACCACTGGTCTGTGGATGATAAGCTGTGGCGAAACGATGATGAACTCCGTATCGTTTCATAATTTTCTCCATTTGTTTGTTACAGAAATGGGTTCCTCGATCACTTATTAAAGCTTTAGGAATTCCATAACGAGCGAAAAGCTTTTTGAGATAATTGACAACAACTCGTGCATCATTTGTGGGTAGAGCTTCAGCTTCAGCCCATTTGGAAACGTAATCAATAGCAACGAGAATGTATTCGTATTTGTGCGATTTAGGAAATGGTCCCATAAAATCGATTCCCCAAATATCGAATATTTTGCAAACTTGAATGCTCTTTTGAGGCATTTCATCTCTACGAGAAAGACTACCGGATTTTTGGCAAGCATCGCAGTTTTGAACAAGAGTATGAGCTTCTTTGAAAATGGTCGGCCAATAGAATCCAGCATCAAAAACTTGTTTAGCTGTGGTGGAAGGACCATAGTGTCCCCCAGTCGGGCCATGATGGCATTCATCAAGAATTCTTCTTGTTTTAGAACCAGAAACACATCTTCTGATCATCCCATCGGGACACATTTTGAAAAGATAGGGCTCTTCCCAATAATAGTGTTTTAGTTCTGAAAAGAATTTACTTCGTTGGGCATGAGTTAATCTTTTTTTGAGAATTCCTCCAACGAGGTAATTTGCATAATCTGCAAACCACGGAATTTCTTTTTCATCATTTGTTTCAACAGTCATGAGAGTTTCATCAGGGAAATAATCATCAATTTCATCTTCCTTTAACTCTTCCAAGTTTGGATTCTCAAGACGAGACAAATGATCAGCAGCTAGATTTTCTGTTCCTTTCTTATCTTTGATTTCGATATCAAATTCTTGGAGTAGTAAAATCCATCGGATAAGACGCAGTTTTGCATCTTGTTTGGTAAACAGATATTTGAGCGCTGAATGATCAGTGAACACAATCGTTTTTGAAAGCACAAGATAAGATCTGAATTTATCGAAAGCAAAAACAACGGCTAACAATTCTTTCTCCGTAACCATATAATTTTGTTGAGCATTGTTGAGTGTTTTGCTAGCGAAGTATATAGGACGGAAATGTTTTCCTTCACGTTGTCCTAATACAGCTCCAACAGCAAAATCGCTGGCATCGCACATGAGCTCGAATGGTAGTGACCAATTAGGTGAAACCATAATGGGTGCACTAGTCAGTTGGGTTTTCAATGATTCGAATGCCTTCATGCAATCTGCATTGAAGTAAAAAACAGAATCTTTTTCGAGAAGTTTCGTCATTGGACGAGATATTTTGGAAAAATCTTTAATGAAACGACGGTAGAACCCGGCATGTCCTAGAAAACTTCTAACGGGTTTAATGTTTGTTGGAGGTGGTAATTTGGTGATAACATCGATTTTTGCTTTGTCAACCTCCATTCCTGCCCTGGAAATTTTGTGTCCTAGCACAATTCCTTTAGTTACCATGAAATGACATTTTTCCCAATTGAGAACAAGATGTGCAGCTTCGCATCTTTCGAGCATTTTATCGAGATTAGAAAGACAAGCTTCAAATGAGCTTCCAAAAACTAAAAAGTCATCCATGAAAACTTCCATAGATGTTTCAAGCATGTCTTGGAATATAGCGATCATAAACCTTTGAAAAGTCGCAGGTGCATTACAAAGAGCAAAAGGCATACGCCGATAAGCGTAAGTTCCAAAGGGACATGTGAATGTAGTCTTTTCTTGATCAACAGGATCAATGGGAATTTGGAAATATCCTGAAAAACCATCAAGGAAACAAAAGTACTTGTTCCCTGCTAATCTCTCAAGCATTTGATCCATGAAAGGTAAAGGAAAATGATATTTTCGGGTGGCTTTGTTTAATTTTCTGTAATCAATACATACTCGCCATCCAGTGACAGTTCTAGTAGGAACTAATTCATTCCGTTCGTTAGTCACAACAGTCATTCCTCCTTTTTTGGGAACACAGTGAACTGGACTCACCCAAGGACTATCCTCGATGGGGTAAATGATACCGGCATCAAGAAGTATTATGATTTCTTTTTTAACAACTTCTTTCATGTTGGGATTGAGTCGACGTTGTCTTTCTACAACGTGTTTAGCATCTTCTTCGAAATTGATCTTATTTTTACAAAAATCAGGACTAATTCCTGGGATATCAGACGTTTTCCACACAAAAGCTCTTTTATGCTTCTTGAGAATAGAAATGAGACATTCTTTTTCCTTATCATTGAGCAACGAAGATATGACTACTGGAAGAAGTGAATTATCTTCCAAGTAAGCATATTCAAGATTTTCGGGAAGTGGTTTCAGCTCAAGATCAGTTGGTGGTTCTTGAAGAGATGTTTTAATCTCAATTGATCATTAAAAGTGATTTCCTCAAAATTTTCTTCTATTATTTCTCCTTCTTCAACTTCTTCTTCATCTTCTTCAAACTTTACTTCCATAAAATCAGCGAATTCTTTATCAAAGTTTGTTTCACTAATTTTTTCTGAAGTAGTCATGAATGGATCAGAATCGTCAAGTAATGCATCCAATTCTTCCTCAGTGACTTCATCGATTACATCTATGTTAAAACAAGTGTCATCACTGGAATGTGGATATTGCATTTCTTTATCGATTAAAAAGGTAATTCTATCTTCTCCAACTCCAAGATTGAGTTCTTTTCCTTTTACTTTGATGATTGCATCAGCTGTGTTTAGGAAAGGTCTTCCGAAAATAAGAGGTACTCTACTATCTTCCTCCATTTCTAAGATCACAAAATCCACGGGAAAAACGAATTTACCAACTTGGACAAGCATATTCTCAGCAATTCCAACAGGATATTGGTAAGAATGATTTGCTAGGCGAATACTCATCCTTGTAGGTTTCAAAGTAGTGATGGAAAGTTTAGAATACAACGAATAGGGCATCAAATTGATACTTGCACCTAGATCGGCTAAAGCATCGCATGTGATGTTGTTGCCTAACGTGCATGGAATCAAAAAACTTTCGGGATCTCCGAGTTTTGGTGGAATTTTGTTTTGAACAATGGCTGAACATTCTTCATTGAGAAAGGTAGCGGATATTTGCTCCAACTTGTTTTTGTTATTAAGAAATTCTTTCAAAAATTTCCCATAATTGGGCATTCCAGCTAAAACATCAACGAGGGGTACATTGAGTCTAACCTCTTTGATTATTTCAACAAATTTCTTATAACGTTCTTCCATCTTTTCTTTCTTAAGGCTCTGAGGATATGGAATTTTTGGTGTGTACGCCTTAACTGGTGGGATGGGTTTGGGTGGTGTTTTTGTGGTATTTTCCTTCTTGGCTTCTTCAGCTTCATCCTCACTATCATCATCGATGATCGTGGTATCATTTGGATTGGGTGGTGGATCATAAGAGAGACCACTTCTTGTGAATACAACATTGATATGCTCATTTCGAGTCTGTGGTGGACGATAAGTTTTATAGTTCGATCCAGATGATGTCGGATTAGGGTTGGTGATGCGTGGTTTTGCGACCTTACAACAGGTTTTACCTCTCAAGGGATCTCAAGAGGCTTACAACCCCACCAGGCAGTGTACCTGACCGATGTAGTATAGTGTAGTGGTAAGTACGGGGGATTGATCGTTCTCCACAGGGAATAGTGTTCGTTAGGTATGAAAAACTACTCTAATAGGTCTAAGGGTGAGAGAAGATTCTTTTTATGTTTTTATAATTTTATGAAAGCAAGTAAAATCTCGGGTTTGAAAGAGTGGGCGGAATTAGTTGCTAGTCAACTAACCCAAGTAACTACGAATGCAAATAAAATAAAATAACTGAAAATGAAAAGGTGGTAAAACTTATGTGGAGAGAAATGTGTTTACTTAGATTTCCTTACTCCCTAACTATCTTTTACCGGTTGATTAGTGTGTATTAATTGCGTGGATGACGGGTGTATTCCTTAATACCAATCGTGGGGTGGCGTACGTACTTCCCCAACTCTACAAGCTCCTACTTCACTCCTATGTCGAGCCGGCTAGGAAGCTCCTAACATGGGATCACTAGAATTCGCTTGTGCATTAAATACAACCATAAAAACCTTAGTACGCATTGGTTCATGTTTCTTAAGACGTTCAAGCAAGTTACCGAATAGGAAGTTAGCCAGTTTTCTTAAGCCTAACATAGATAAACAATCATCCAATACAACTAATAACACACTAATAACCAATAATCAATAGCTAGGTTTCATTAGATCTAAGCAAACACAAAGAAAACCTAGCCTAGCATGTTAAACAAAAGACAAGAACAAGATAAAATCAAACAACACATAGACATATTGAATGATTAATTGATAACTTATCTTCAATGTAACATGGAAGATCTCAAGGCAAAAAGCCTTGAAAAAGCTGCTAAAATCGACTTAGGGTTTTTCACACACAAAGTTCCACACAAGTTCCACCACAATGACAAAAAATTGCAAAACTATATATAGACTTTCAGATCTGACGGCGTCACGTTATGGAGTGTGACGCCGTCACCTCGCCGCTTTTAGGGTTCCCGGATGGCCTTCTTGACGCCGTCCCTCTTTAGCTCTCCAAAATCCGTTCTGGCTTATCAAGGCTTGACGCCGTCAGAATTAGGCGTGACGCCGTCCCTCTTTAAATTAAGTCGTGACGACCTTGATCACTCCAAAGGGTGACGCCGTCAGAATTCCCATGCAAATTTCTCTGGCTTATCATGAGTAATTTTCATATCCACCACTTTTGCCAAGCCATGACGCCGTCAAGAACAAATCCTGACGCCGTCAAAGGTACTTTCCAGCACAATTTTGAGACTTTGCCGTTTTCTTCACTTTTATGCTCCAAAAACGTCCAAAATGCTTTCTTTTCCAGATTTCTTCTCCAAAGTACCTAAAATGACAAAAGGAACGATTTAGGGCAATATTTGATCAAATAAATACCATTTAGGGCTTAAATGACCCCCCAAAAGCGGTACACTTTTCGCTTCATCAAATACCCTTACACTTGAGATTTGCTTGTCCTCAAGCAAATGCGCTTTTATTCTAATCAAAATACAAGTTAGGGGTCATTTAACGCTAATATAAAAGTAATTGCAACAATTAGTCGTTCCACTTTAATCATAATAAGCACGGAGATTACATACTAGCACCTCACAAGTAGTGTTTAGATACTCACATCTCTCAAGTGTCATCAAAATAAATCTCATAAATGAAAACGGATATTATCTCTCACTACCTGTCATAGCAAATAGATTACCATAGGCTTGGGCAAGGATCAAAAACCTCCTCCACTAGGCGTAAGCACCTAAGATAAACTATCAAAGAGGGCTTTTAAATGGGTTATAACGTTAGGTGTAGGGATATGATAAACACGGATTTGTTGGATAAGGGATATTTTACTGGTGGCGAGTTAAAGATCTTGATTAATTACATGTACTATACAATGTTGCTAAGCCAAGACTCGACTCAATCTTAAGCTAAAAACAAAATAACAAAAACATAAAACAAATATAAAATGAAAAGGGATGGTAGTCCGTATGTTTTTTCTACTTTTCTTTTTCTCATTTTTTTTTGTATTTTTCTTGAATTTTTTTTTTCTTCATACATTCTTGCCCTACCATCCAAAATAATACATCATAGGGGCATTGCATTCCCCTTACACTTGAACTTTTACATAACTTTACAAATAACTATTCTAATGACTCGAATTAAGATAATCGAAACACTTGGAGTACTTTTAAAACATTTAGCACATATGGGGGTAATAGTGATGTTCTTCCCCATTACTCCATTACACTAGTACTTTACCCATGAGTCCCAATCGTCCCAAAACAATATGTATAAGGATATGACTCGACTTAGCAACCATGTAATCAACTAGATAATTAACTTGGGTTTAAACAAATGTTGTAACAATAATGCACTAAAAATGAGTGCATACAAGGTAGGCTAAGGCGATTTGGGTGTACATTTTAGTGGGGTGTAACAAATTCTTCCTTTAAGTAAAATGCTTAAAGGTCGAAACGAAAAGATAGGCTCTGAGGGGTGTACTAGGGGTATCGTGTACTAAAAATGAGTACAACGCAAAGGGTGTGGGAGAATTACTTGACCAATGTAGCCAAAGTAATTATAACAAAAACACAGGTGTAAAACAATGGGTTAATCCTAATGCCTCTTATCATGTAGTAAATCTAACTACACGAATGTAGTCTCACTTGTGGCCTCGGAATGGTCCTAACGCAAGTTCTAGAATCTAAGTGCTACCGGTACACACATCATAGCATAAATGCTTTTCCTACCAATTCTAGGGGCGAACCTCACATATTTGGGGGTGAAAAATTTTTTAGTGGTACGGTTTTTTGTGCTAGTCATATAACTCCTATCCGTGAGACGCTCATTAGATCAAAGTTTCACTCCTAAGTGTTGTAAAAAATTTTAAATTTGGCACTAAAATTGCCCTAACAGGTATTTATCTCAGTTTTATTACACATCTACCATCAAACAAACAAAAATCAAGTGCAATTGTATTCTCTAAAGTATCGTACTTTTACCCCCCCTTACACTTAAGATGAACATTGTCCCCAATGTTCAAATAACAAATGTAAAAGTAAAAAAAGTAAAAGAATGAAATCAAATACTCCCCTGATTTGCTCGGTGGATAATGTGGTAACACGGTTAGATCTTCTTCCAAGGTAATGATGAAGCTCCATGACTAATGCATCGCCATAAGCTTGATCCAACAAACATTTCCTTGTCCAAAATAACCTGTTAAACCTGAGAAAACAAACACGAAAACCTGCATAACATCGGCGGGATAAACTCTATATATAAGGATATAATGCTTGTGGAATGATAATTTTGCAGATTCCTGGAGATTATAAGTTATAGATTTAATAAAAACTTTTTATGAAAACAAAACTTTCAAAATTTTCAGAAAATTAAAACCTGACGCCGTCAGGTTGTAAATCCTGACGCCGTCAGAAATAATCTGACAGAATTCTCATGTTAAGTTTCCGGAAAAATTTTGGAAAAAACTATACCTTACTTCCTGGAAATCCTGCAAAACATCATTATGACTCGATACAAGCATTTGACTCAAACAAATACTAATATGTATGTTAATTTATTATTATTATGATTCATGTTCACTTGTGTTCTAATAAACCGATTTAGATTTCCCTTACACTTAACTTTTGCAAAATACCTTTATATGTAGTTAAGACGAAGTTAAAAACAAGATAAAGCATTTTCACAAATTAGTTTTGAACATGAATCAATAATAATAAAATTTAAACATACATACGGAAACAAATAAAATCAAACAAACAAATAAATAAACACACAGAGCAAATAAAACTTGGGTTGCCTCCCAAGAAGCGCTTTTCTTTATTAACGAGTCTTGTAGCTAGACTCAAAGTCACGTACATTACGTGACTCCATCATTGGTCACGGTTCCTAGGCCATTCTCCTTTGATTCTCTATCAGAATCACTTTCATAATAAAGGTATTTCGGGTCCTCGAGATCAAAAGGATTGTTTCGGTATTTAGAACTAAGCTCCTTATCATGCTTAAAGAATCCACTTGACAGGTCAAAAGTGTCCTTACATCCCCTTCTCACATCATCATCACATAACACGAGTTGGGAACTTAACCCATCGAGCCCTTCATAATCAATCTCCTTGAATTCTCTCATCTTGTAAGGCGTTTGGTATGAGATTTCCCTAATCCCATCGGTGAAAGTCATGATCCCATTGAGCTCGTCCACAACCAAGCTTGTGGCCTTGCAAAAAGGTGCCCCAAAAACAACTTGTGATAACCTGGGATCGATGTACTTTTTGATATTATCGACGATTGCGAAGCTCATAGTGAATGTCATGTTTCCTACAAACACCTGTACATCATCATCTATGCCAATGTCGTCCTTCCCTTTATGAATCATTCCCCATCTGAAAATGTTGTTATAATGAAACAAGGACATCACATTTTTGGGTAAACATGTGTCAATGTAAACATTATAAAAATGCTTGTGACCAATCATGCAAGGTATTTTGAGATTATTCGGATCACATCGCTTAATTCGGCCAGGCCTTCTACCGCATAGCCCCCATGTGTTGCCACATGCTAATGGTTGATACTCATACACTTCTTCACAGCCATCCCGAAAAATCACTTTCCTGACACCATCGGTAAATAATGCACTCCTATCATCCTCATCGAGTATCACTCCCGTTGCTTTTATGAATGGTTTGCCTAGAACAAGGCCAGTTAAGGATGGGCTGATGATAGAGTTCATGTTATTAATTACAGTTAACTCGATATGAAAGAGGAACTTTTCTATCACAATTGGTACCCTCCTTATTACCCCGATGATATTAGACCCTTCATATTTGAGTTGTTCGGTGAAGGCTTCGTTATATAGAGAGAGGGATATTGTATTCATAGAAGAGTTGGGGTTTATGTAGGCATCTTTTATAAACTTTTTCCTAGTGGTGCAAGATATCTTAAAGACCTTAGGAGCGCCATCCTCTATTCTCTCTCCGAATCCCATAGGCAACCTTGCTGTGCCCCTCTCAAGTTCCTCCACCAGGGGGCGGTTTAGCAGTCCTGGGAGCCCATGAGGCATTTCGGATTTCTCTTCTGAGCCCTCCTCATCACTCACCTCTCTTGTACTCGAGTTCTTTGGTGAGTCTAGATAGTCGTCGGGCGCCTCGGGGTTCTTTTCGGGAACTTCACCCTCCATTTCATTGTCCACATTCTTGGTTGTTTGTTGGTCCAGATTGGGTTTAGGAACAGGTATTGTTGTAATGGTGTTCACGAAGTGGAGAGGTTTCGAAGGGGTATGAGTATCTTCAGTTTCTTTTCCGTTTTGTGATATGTGTTTGAAGATTTTACTAGGGTGCTTGATTTTTACAGGAGGGGGTGTTTGGTGAGTCACCGTGACAGATTTGATCTCATTAACTCGTGCCAACTCACAAGTTGACCTGCCAGCAAGGCGATCATTGATAACCTTTAACAGGTTATCAACCTTGTTGTTCATATCAACTTGCTGTTGTCGGAATTGATTCTCAAGTTTGGAGAGTTGTGTTTCTTGAGAGAGAATGAATTTTTGCAGTGATTCCTCGCGATTTTGTTGTTTATGCGTATGTTGCTGAGGATAATGTTCAGACCAGGTGAGTGGGGTAGAGTCATTGAATGATACGCTTCGAGTTTGGTTCCAACTAAAATTTGGCTTACTCTTCCATGCCTCATACCTATCTTCGGAATTCTTGTGTCCATAATTAGTAGTGAGCCACTTATCTCCCGCCTTATCGATTCGTGAGGATGCGAATTCTTTGAAAGCCTGTTTGGAGAGTTCCATGCAATCATGAGTGTTGTGGGGACCACTACATAATTTACACGAAGAAGTGATTTTGTTCACTTGGCTTGAAGGTTTAGGAGCCTCGTAGGATTTCATGAGAAACTTGACTTGGTCTTCAAGTTCTATGATCCTACGGTCGGAAGTGCTTGAATTGTTCGAAGGCAAAGATATTGCCTTGACCGTTTTATTCAAATCACGGGGATCACTCCAACTTTCATTGTCATAAAGAGCAAGATCCTCTAGGAGAGCCCATGATTGTTCCGCACTTAGATCACGTAGCTTGCCACCGGCCGATTGGTCAATGGTTTGCCTCGTGTAGAGATTGATATGGTCATAGAAGATTTGGACTTGGAGCCAAAGTTCTATGCCATGGTGAGGGACTTTTTGGAGTAAGTCCTTGAATCGAGTCCATGCCTCGTAGAGGGTTTCGCCTTGACGTTGTTGGAACATCAAGATATCATTCCTTAGCTTGGTAGTTCTTCCCGGTGGGAAAAACTGAGCAAGGAAACGAGTAGTGAGATCATCCCAAGAGGTGATGGAACCTGCGGGTTGACGCTCTAGCCATTGACTAGCTTGGTCCCGCAGAGAGAATTGAAAGAGACGCAGTCGGGTCATCTCTCGCGTGGCAACATCAAGGTCTATAGAATCAACAATTTTGAGAAAGTCCTTGAGATGTTGATTAGGATCTTCAGAACGAAGTCCATGGAATGCGCATCCGTTTTGCACCAACCGGATGGTGTCGGATCGCAAGGGTGTGACACTGGCTCCTTGAGTGAGCTCAATGGTGTTTCGATAGCCATGGTGGCTAGGACGGGAGTACTCTCCTAAAGTACGGGCTCTAGGAGGTGGTGGTGGTTGTTGTGGTGGTGGGTTGTTGGAATCGAGGATATTACCACCTTCCATGATGTCGGATGGTAATGGTTACGAACAAAGAAACGAAGAAAAAAGATAGACTAAAGAAAACCTAGAAAAATAAAATAAAAATCTCACTAGAAAGGAATCTAGTGAGTAGACCTATAAAATAAAAATTCAACCTAAACAATAACTATTCCCCGGCAGCGGCGCCAAAAACTTGATGCGTGGTTTTGCAACCTTACAACAGGTTTTACCTCTCGAGGGATCTCAAGAGGCTTACAACCCCACCAGGCAGTGTACCTGACCGATGTAGTATAGTGTAGTGGTAAGTACGGGGGATTGATCGTTCTCCACAGGGAATAGTGTTCGTTAGGTATGAAAAACTACTCTAATAGGTCTAAGGGTGAGAGAAGATTCTTTTTATGTTTTTATAATTTTATGAAAGCAAGTAAAATCTCGGGTTTGAAAGAGTGGGCGGAATTAGTTGCTAGTCAACTAACCCAAATAACTACGAATGCAAATAAAATAAAATAACTGAAAATGAAAAGGTGGTAAAACTTATGTGGAGAGAAATGTGTTTACTTAGATTTCCTTACTCCCTAACTATCTTTTACCGGTTGATTAGTGTGTATTAATCGCGTGGATGACGGGTGTATTCCTTAATACCAATCGTGGGGTGGCGTACGTACTTCCCCAACTCTACAAGCTCCTACTTCACTCCTATGTCGAGCCGGCTAGGAAGCTCCTAACATGGGATCACTAGAATTCGCTTGTGCATTAAATACAACCATAAAAACCTTAGTACGCATTGGTTCATGTTTCTTAAGACGTTCAAGCAAGTTACCGAATAGGAAGTTAGCCAGTTTTCTTAAGCCTAACATAGATGAACAATCATCCAATACAACTAATAACACACTAATAACCAATAATCAATAGCTAGGTTTCATTAGATCTAAGCAAACACAAAGAAAACCTAGCCTAGCATGTTAAACAAAAGACAAGAACAAGATAAAATCAAACAACACATAGACATATTGAATGATTAATTGATAACTTATCTTCAATGTAACATGGAAGATCTCAAGGCAAAAAGCCTTGAAAAAGCTGCTAAAATCGTCTTAGGGTTTTTCACACACAAAGTTCCACACAAGTTCCACCACAATGACAAAAAATTGCAAAACTATATATAGACTTTCAGATCTGACGGCGTCACGTTATGGAGTGTGACGCCGTCACCTCGCCGCTTTTAGGGTTCCCGGATGGCCTTCTTGACGCCGTCCCTCTTTAGCTCTCCAAAATCCGTTCTGGCTTATCAAGGCTTGACGCCGTCAGAATTAGGCGTGACGCCGTCCCTCTTTAAATTAAGTCGTGACGACCTTAATCACTCCAAAGGGTGACGCCGTCAGAATTCCCATGCAAATTTCTCTGGCTTATCATGAGTAATTTTCATATCCACCACTTTTGCCAAGCCATGACGCCGTCAAGAACAAATCCTAACGCCGTCAAAGGTACTTTCCAGCACAATTTTGAGACTTTGCCGTTTTCTTCACTTTTATGCTCCAAAAACGTCCAAAATGCTTTCTTTTCCAGATTTCTTCTCCAAAGTACCTAAAATGACAAAAGGAACGATTTAGGGCAATATTTGATCAAATAAATACGATTTAGGGCTTAAATGACCCCTTAAAAGCGGTACACTTTTCGCTTCATCAGTTGGTTTGGGTATTACTTGGTAACGAACCTGATGGTCGGGAAGAAATTTGATCAGAAAGTCTACCAAATTTGTTTTCAAGATCTTGAATAGATGCTTGATGATTTTTCTGACCTTGCTCAACTTTGGTTTTGAGATTGAAAAATTGGTTCTTGACGAACTCATTGGTTGATTTTTGAGCAGTTACGAATTCTCTCATCATTTTTTCAAAATCGGTTTCTTCCGGTTTTTTATCAGAGGTTTGTGGAGTCTGACCGTCTACTCGTGGTTGAGAATCACGGTTGTTATCCCTTTGTTGGCGATCTTGCCAATTTACAGAATTTCGTCCGTAATAATTTCCACGATAACCGCCTCCACGGTATCCTCCTTGGACATAATTAGCTTCTCCTTCTTTGGGTTGGTCCATTGGTTTATCGTCACATTCTGATGATGGGTGATTACCTCCACAGTTGTTACAACCGTCTCACATTTCTTTCATTTCTCCTTTAAGATCTTTGTATTGCGAGTCGATTTTTGAAACCAAGGTTTCCATTTTCTCCACGAGTTTAGAGGTATCGGAACTTTCAGCAAAAGCAACGGTTTTTCGTAAGGGTTTGGTTTTGGCATCTTTTGACCAATCGAGTTTGAGAAGAACTCGGTCTTCGAGCAATTGATATGCCTGGTTAGGAGTCTTATAAAGAAAAATTCCTCCAGCATCAAGAATTCCTTGAGATGCTTCATCAAGTCCATGGTAGAAGATTTGGATAATGGTTCCTCGTCCTAAACCATGTCCATGACAACTACGAAGCAAATCTTTCATACGAAGCCAGGCTTCGACGAGTGATTCGTTAGGGTTTTGTGTGAAAGCACGAATTTCTCCCATGAGTCGGTCAAACATGGCAGGTGGAAAGAATTGGCTTACAAAAGCTTGCCTCATCTCCTCCCAAGTATTGATAATTCCTGGTGTTAATTCGTTATACCACACTTTTGCATCTCCAGCAAGTGATGATGGAAAAAGTTTGAGTTTATTGGCATCCACATTGGTATCGCCATATCGGAACATGCCACAAATTTCGATGAATTCGGCAATGTGTTTGTGAGGATCGGCCCTCGAACGGCCATCGAATTGATGGTCTTTGATCATAGAAAGATGGTGACCTTTCACGGTGAATTTGTCACCTAAGTTGACAGCAACAATAGCAGCTCCAGGAGTGGGTGCTACGGCTCGGTTGACTTCCCACATGGGTCGATCGTCAGCCATGGGAAAAGGTTGATCAGTGAATGGGTTATAAACGACTTTGGCTTCAAAAAGGTTATCAAACGGTGGGTTTCGTACTCTTGGTACACGATTGGCTAATGGGACAAAGGGTTTTCTTTTTCTTCTTGGTTTTCGGACTAAACGTTCGGGATCTGAAAAAGGTGAAATTGGTTCTATTCCAGTTGTTCGAGTGTTCATAAAATTCCCAAGAGAATCGAGGCAATGTCTAAACACACGAGTAAAGAATGCAAACAATTTGAAAAATCAGGGTTGGTGATCCGATCGGATGAGTGTAATACCGATCGGATGGTGCTCTCGGTAAATTTGGTTTTTAAAGGATACCGATTGGATAGATTGACTACCGATCGGTTGGTTGTCTCGGTAAAATTGGTTTTGTGAAAAACCGATCGGATGGATGACGATACCGATCGGATGGAGCTCTCGGTAAATTTTAAAATTGAACAACAAATCGGATGGTCAGCTCGGAAAACATTTTTTTTATTTTTATGAAAACAAACTTAGTGAGAAATGGACTTCTAAAACTTACGGAAACACAATCAAAATCCCCGGAAGCGGCGCCAAAAACTTGATGTGTCGTGTGTGAGTACAAGTTTTAAATTTATAAAGGTCGAATTACCGAATCTAGAAACAACAGATACGAGCAAGTGTACTTGTCCGTTATAGCAAGATTATGATGGTAAGTCGGGATTGTTCGCAGGGATTTGTGTAGTGAATCGAATTGTAAGCTACTAAAAGTAAATCTCTTAAATAAGCAATGATGTAAATATAATAATTCAAATGATTAAAACTACACTTGCTTAGACTAATATACTACTCTTGATAAGCATGATTGTGATAACTTTGGATAACATGTTGGTTATGATAATTAGTTTGGTGAACTAATCTATTGTTTCTACAAATCAAACCTTCGTCAAGATTTTAGTTTATAAAAACAAGCATTATGTTTAACCAATCAATTCAAGATCAATTCAAGGTTCATAAGTTGGTATACCTTAAACACAAAAATAGTCTTTTGTTTTATCAAATAAGCTTAGGAAATGGTCAATACAAAAGGTAACCGATCATAGACAAAAGGTCACAATTGATAGTAAACTATTAATCTTTCGACCCTTGAAATGGTTTACAATCAATCCTATTTTGATAGACAAAAGCATTCTTATTACAACCACAATTAACTTTCTTTGTTTAATCAAGAATAATGGGTAAAAACAATCATTCATAGACAAATGATTATAACTAGTTTGAGTAACAATAGTTCTTTCGACCCTTAAAATTATTAGCAACTAGTTAAACTTGATCAACAAATGTCACTACAAAACTTAATCACAATTGGATCTTAGAATCAACTTGAAATTTAATTAAAACATGTTATCATAATCATACGCAAATCAATAAGCAATACACATCATCTAAGCAAGTGCACAAAGGCACTAGCCACTTTTAGCAAACATGAACATAAACTCAGAACTTTGAACATTAGAAACGATAATTGAAAGTCTTACAATGATTGGAAATAGATTACAAATTATAAGGTAATGATACCCAAAGTATTGGTGTTGACTTCTTGATGTTTTGACCTCCAAATGTTGACTTCTTGAACCTCCAAAGCTTCATGGACTTCTAAGGACGAATTTTGACATTTGAGAGAGTATCTTGATGATTGTATGAGAGTTGGTATGAGATTTATTGAAAAAGGTGTGTCTAAAACTCTTCACAAATGGTCCTATTTATACTACACTCAAAGTGTAGGATCTTTAATGCTACACTTGGCCTCCAAGTAAATTAGAAGGGCCTAGAATCATCATTAGAAGGTTATAGAATCGTTGGTATGAAGTTAGTATCCTTAATGATGAAGTTTGGGAAATCAGCCGACATCCAACCGATCGGTATTTCGTCCAACCGATCGGTTGGTCTTCAGAAATTGCCTCCATCCGATTCGGTTGCGGGCAGCATCCGATCGGATGAAGTGCTGTTGTATGCTCTTTTGGACTTTTGTCGTTTGGGCTTGTTTCTTCCTTTTGGTTCTTGGTTCTTCATCCAAACTTGATCTTTTCTTTATCTTGAAGCTAATCAACTTGAATACTTGGAACTTTATTCTTTGAAATGCCTTTTTGATTGGACCTTGACAAGAAAATCTTCGCACTATCATAAATATTTCCTTCTTCCTCATTTTTCTTATCTTTTTCTTCCTTTTTCCTGTTTTTGGCTACATACACTTTGCAAACACACTTTGGTACGATTTAGTAACAAAAGCATATAAATATAACCAAATAACATATATAAAAACACGAATAACGCTACTAAAAACATGCACAATTTGAGCGTTATCAACTACTTCAGTCCAGAAGTGCTTTGAGAGTACTGAACCGTTCAACATTGTCTTAGCAGCCTCAATTAGTGTTCTATTCTTCCTTTCTGCCACTCCATTTTGTTCAGGAGTGTTAGAAGAAGAGAAGTTCTTAGAGATTCCTTTTTCATCATAGAAACACTCAAGGTCCTAATTTTTGAACTCAGTCCCATTGTCAGTCCTGATTTGTTTGACTTTGATGTCATTTTGATTTTCAATGTTCCTGACAAAGGACATGATTGTTTCAGCTGCCTGACTCTTCTTAGTTAGATAGTAGACCCAAGTGTATCTTGAGTATTCATCTACTACGACCAGGGTACTTTTCATTATGGATAGACATTGGACTGACAGGTCCAAAAAGATCCATGTGAAGAAGGTGAAGGCAACTTTTAATGAAAAATTTTAGTTTGGTTTTGAAGGATGCCCTGTGGTGTTTTCCCTTTTCACAGGCTGAGCAGGGTTTATCCTTGAAAAACACAAGGGAAGGTAAGCCAAGAACTTTGTTCTGTTTGGCAAGGTTATTGATGTTTTTGAAGTTAAGATGAGAGAGTCTTTTGTGCCATAGCAGTTGATTATTTCACTTGCCTTTGTGAAGAGACAAGTCCCATTTTGTGTAAGGGTTGACATGTCTAGGAAATAGACATCTTCTCTCCTTGGGGCAATCAACACAACTTCCTTATTGGCATTAAAGATGGTTCCTTTCTTATCATCGAACTGAACTATGTATTTGGCATCACATAGTTGACTAACACTGATTAGATTGTATTTCAGACCATTGACATAAGCAATTCTTGTAAAAACTATACCATTGCAGTTTACTGAACCATATCCTTCAGTAGCACATGATGAATTATCAGCAAATACTACTTTAGGTCCTAGTTCTTCAACATATTTGTGTAGATACTGCTTCACACCAGTCATACTCCTTGAGCATCCACTATCTAGATGCCAAACAGGCTCCCTGGCATGTCTTTGCACAAATAGTAAATTGTGTTAGTTTTTCTTGAGAACCCACTTTCTGGTGGGATTGGTCTTATTGGCCTTTTTGAATTATGCAATTGAGTCATGGTCAGAGGTAGAGTGGACTATGCTTCCACATGTTTTGCATTTGGATGTTGAAGGGGAGTCAGTGGACTGTGAGGAATTAGTAGTGTTTCCTCTTCTGGCCTGAATGACCAAGTTATGTCCTGATGCATCATGGGAAGGGTCTCCACATATGTCACAACAAGGATAGATCATACAATCATCAGGAAGATGATCATTGAATCCATAGTGTGGACATGGTAGGAAAGGCTTAGCCTTCAGTCTCTGAGTTTGCTTAGATGATGAAGCATACTTGTAAGCCTGAGCTTTGTAGCTTGCTTGAGCACTCAGAGAGGCAATGTGAGATTTATGATCAGAGGTCCTGTGATTTTCTGGTTCGCAAATCATACAAAACAGGATTCTATAGCAATCATCAGTGGTATGATTTGTGTAATTGCATAGTTCACATCTCTGTTGAGGTTTATGTGAGTATTTTGGTTTAGAGGTGCTTGAGGAAGCTGGTGTTTGTTCCTTGAATTCGGATAAAGTGGGGTTTTCAGATGAATCTAACTTTTCACTCTGCTTCCTTACTATTTCTGCCAACTGATCATATTTTGAGTCAGTGCTATCTGTTTTTATTTCAGTAGGGACTGAAGGTGTGGAAGTTTCAGTAGGAACTGAGGCTTCAGTGTTTGGGACAGATGTGGGTCTTTTCAGGATTGTTCTCCCTAAACCTGATTTCTTCTTAGGAGAGTGTTGTTGGTAAACTGATGGAGTGAGGTCTGAACTAGGTGCAGCACCCTGAAGGGTTTTTAGTGGAGGTAGTGGTGGCTGAGATTCTGATTCAGACTCAGTTTTACTAGGTTCATTAGTGTAGGTAGTGGTGATTGAGATTCTGATTCAGACTCAGTGATGGACTCAGTTTGACGTGTCATACCTCTCAGCTCGAACAACTTGCCAACACAATACACATAACTTTTGGCTTGCTTAGTGGAATCCAGTTGGAATATGAAGGAGATATCTAGATGGAGAAGAAGATATTGGTAGGGCATCATGCAAACGACATAGCTTTGGGGAACAGTTTTTGAGAGGATCAAAACGACGCAATTTTTGTAGGGATGTGAGACAAATTTTCTAGGAAATCAAAATTACATAGTTTTGGGCCAGCCTAAAATAATGTCGTTTCCCACGGGTAATGAATAGAGCGTAGTTTATCTCTGTCTCTCAGCAACATCAAACCATCTCATTCTTTCATGAAAGATCAAATATTAGACCTTTATCTTCTCCTAACTTAAACTTCATAACCACACCATATCGGACCACTTCCTCTTCCTCTTCCAGTGACTCCATCTATAGAGAACCATCTTGGGTGTCTCAGCCATAACTGCAATTTCATCTGGAACTCATTTGAATTTCTTGGGAAATGATTAATGAATTTTTTCGTAATCATTGCAGAATGCTCGGTCCCATATGAGGCATACATTTCCAGTTCTTCCAATGCTTTGTTTAGATCGCCTTGAGATTCAATGGCCCTAAAGGCTAAAGTCCTTCCCAAAGTGATGTGAGCTGAAAACATGAATAGAGATATAAACAAATATTTAAAAAAAAATCTTGTAGTTCTAAAGATAATCGAAAAACGACACTGAAGGACATTAAAATCCAAAGATGATTAGATCTCCTTTTTAATTAATAGCAGTTACGAAATGAGCAATCCTATTTTTCATGACCCAAAACTATAATGTAAAATAGCTTATATAACCACACGTCATACTTTAAATGATATCAAGAAGTACTCATACGCATCGCATAAAATCGTGACCCATAACCATATATCAAACTTTGAAACAAATTAGGAAGCACTTATACAATGACAATACACATACTTTGACCACATGTCGGACTTTAAAGCATATCAGGAAGCACGCATACAATGAGAATACACATTTTTATATGCAATTATATAATAATTTAAATCACTAAAGAAATCTGGAACACAAATTGAAGTTCAAACATCCATTGACCCAATGGGCCTTTTTATGCATTAAATCACGTCTGATGAATCAGTTGGAATTATATCAGGCTAACAAAATAAGCATGCGGAGCTAAAATTATACCAGGCCCTTTCATGCTTTCTAAGAGTTTGCACACTGGATCAGGTATATAACATTGGCTGAAAAATGGTGGTGTTTTATGCCAAGTAGGTTTTCCAATGAAAAAGTTTGACTAAATGTATGTTCAAATCATTACAGCCCAGTAAATGCCATCCACCCTGAAAACCTTGTAAGAAAATAGGAGACGGAAAAAATGAAATGGCATGGTTATAGCCCCATGGCTATTTCCAAACATAAAACAACGTTTTTTAATGTGGCACTAAACATAACAGTCAATGAGGTGGCTAACCTGGGAAGTTAAGAGTATTCAAATATTCATTGGTATATAGCGTACCTCTTAAGGAAACGATTATGGATGGTTGTCATCACCTAGAAACAGTTGAGGGTGCGTGGGTGTGTGATCATTGTCTTAAGGAAGATTTAGGGAAAATATGTCATGAACATATAAAATAACAAAAACTGACCAAATGATTCTCTTAAAGGTATTCCTGACAATTTAATAAAAAAAGATAAGTGCCAAATCCAATAAAAAACAACTAGACACTGACCAGTAAAACATATGCAATCTCAAAATAGCAACACATAGTGCATGATGAGGTGTAATTTTATACGTTTTTAAGAGGTCATTTAGCCTCTAAATCCATGCATATTCGATCATTTATTTCCTTAAATTGTTTCTATTTGAGTTTTAGGTACTTGGGAAGCAAATGCTGGAAAATGGTACGTTTCGGGCTTGATTAGACGCAAAAACGAAGAAAGCGACAACATCGGGAAAAACGTCATAGAAAAGGGCTTGGAACGGCGTCACAAACACTGAGTGACACCGTCACTTAAAGATAACGAAGATATTGAAGTTTCAGAATTTGCAAGTGATGGCTCCGGCGATGGAGACGGCCTCGAGCTTACGGCATCATGACCACAAAAGTGAAGAGCGATGGTGTCACAAACCATAAGGTGACGCCGTCAAAATAAGTCGGTGCCAAATTCGAAACCCCAATGATGGCGAGCTGGCGACATCACAATTAACAAGTGACGCCATCACAAGTGTATTCCTATATATATTTTCGTATTATTTTCATTGTAAAGGGTGGAACTTTGTAGGCAACTTTGGAGCTAAACCCTAGTACGAATTTCAATAGGTTTTCAGGCCTTTTGGCCTCAAGAGTCCTTATGTATTGAAGAGATAAGTTGTTTAATCAATTATTCAATTATGTTTACTTGTGATTGTTTGATTTCTTTATCTACTTTTCTTTTCCTTACTATGCTATCCTAGATTTATTAGTAATTGTTAGGATTACATGAAACCTAGTTATTGATTATTGTGTACCATCTCTTGTTTAATTAGTTGTTTTTGTGTTAGGAGTAGGAATACTGGCTAGGTCAAATATTACTAGCTTGAACGTCCGACTAGATGCGTAGTTATTTATTAACTTGGTATTCGTTGTATTTAATGCGTGAATTGTGTTTGCATTGTGGAAATTGAGAATTAAAAGGTCATTCTTAGGCGACGCTCAATTACAACACACTTCATAGAGTGAGGGAGTAATCAACCCTCGATTGATATTAAGGAATACAACGCTCTAATTAAACAAGGACATGACAATTCGACTACTAAATAAAAGAAAACTATGGAGTAATGGAATTCTAAGTAAATACAATTTACCTCTTATATGAAGTTCCCCAATTAACTTTTCTGCATATTAGTTAGTTTAATTTAGTTTTATTATTAGTTTTAAAAACCAACTCTTCCAAAACCCGAGATTTTACTTGCTTTCAATTAAATATAAAATACAAAAATAATCATCCCTTAAACTTTAAACTTAATTCGTCATACACTTCGAGCCTACATCACTATTCTCCTATAAAACGATCAATCCTCTGTTTCTTACCTATACTACACTACAACGGTTAGGTACTCTGCCAAGGAGGATTGTAAAACTTAGTGTGTTTACAATTCATACACATCAAGTTTTTGGCGCCGTTGCCGGGGAATAGTCTAGTTTTCGATTTCTATCTCGTTTAGGTCTACTCACTATATTCCTATCAAGTGAGATTTTTAATTTTTATTTTGGAGCTTTCTTTTAGTCTATCTTTTCTTCGTTTCCTTTGTTTCGTAACCTTTTCATTTTCCATCATGGTGAATGATATGCCTTTTAACCAAGAACCACTACAAAAAAACAGGCTTTCAGAGACTGAAAAATCAGTCTCCGATACACCATGATCAGTTACGGATGGTCTATCAAGGACTGATTTTGCTAGTCACTAATCAGTGAAAGAAGCTTAGTTACGGAAAGTGACGTTATCAACTGAAATTCAGTCCTTGTTGTATCGAACCAACGAGGACCAGAGATCAGTCTCCAAAATAAAAAAGTCATTCCTTATTTCTATGGGTTGATATCATGTTATTTCAGTCCCCAATGCATATTATCGGCGACTGAAAAGTCAGTCGCCAATACTATGTTAGATCAGTTACTAACACATGGATTTAGGGACTGAAAATTAGTCCATAAACATTGTTTATAGTCCCTAATACGTTTCGTTGTTTTGTAGATTACCGTACCAAATCAGTCTCTAATAATAGGATTTAAAAACTGATTAGTCTCTGATGAAAAGCTTTAAAGACTGATTGTTAGTCACAAAAAACAAATGAATTAGTCCTTAATTTGTTTTTCTAGTGACTGAAAATTAGTTTCAAAATATATGTTAATCGATACAAAATAACATTCAAATCAGTCTCCAATATGATGGCGTCGTTCCATTATATTTCTATTATAAACTAAAAGTTAGTGGCAAATACAATTTAATTCAGTCCCCATTCAAAATGCATACATGACCCATTACAATAGTATATAAAACTCCAAACCATAAACAATAATAATAACAATATTTCTTTAAAGCATAATAATCACCAATCCAAATAACTAAGAGTTTACAATTCAGTATGTTTAAAAATAAAACCAAATTCAATATAAATAAATTTGAAAGTCCTATATATCACTATCGGTGAATGGATCATCGTTACCATCACCGTTACCATCACCTTCAGTAGTATTTGGTGAGTCTATTGTGCTCTCGAAGTCTTGGAAATTTTTGGCTCAAGAATTTTGCCAATTTCTCATAATTACGTTTATACGGTTCAAGTTCACTAACCTTTGCTCTCAATTCATTAATCTCAGTCAAGTTTTGTTTAAGTGTTGAGTCAGCTTGTTGAGATGATTCAGCTGCTTCTTTCATCCAATAATCTTTTTTCCTCATCACTAGCCCAACACCCACCTCCCATGCTGACTGTATTATCTTCTTTCGACCACAAACACTTTTTATGGCTAGTCTCTCGAATTCAACAATCAATTTCTCGGTGTTTATGACAAATTGAGGAGAGATGTATCCTTTGTCAATCTGCAATGCGAAAAATGGTCACTCACGTTATGATCAAGTATAGTTATAAAACAAATTGGCCATCAATTTGTCATCGAATTGTAACATCATGAAGATTAATATCAGATTTAACACACGAATAAGCTATAACTTAATACAGACCTCCATTCCTTCTTCAACATCAACAGTCATCTCAAATGAGGATGATGATTCAATAGATAACATACCATCAGGTCTAACCTTGTCAATAGCATCAGCAATCATGGTTCCAATAATATCATCATTTCCAGCAGAAATAGACGCAATGGCTACAAATAAGATACGAATACTTGTGTCAGAAGATGAGTTAACGTAAACTGAAACCTCGTTTCTTGCTTTAACTTGGCTGATAAAGTTATCACACCAAAAAGTAATCTTAACTACCTCTGATATCATCACGGCCTTTAACAGGTCTAGCTCTCTTATCGAGCTCCTCGATCAAGCCAAGCACTGTCTTATCAATACCCTTCTTTATGGAAACCGGGTTAGCACCAGAAGTTACACTCAGTAGACCAAGCTTGATGATTTCACGTGCGAGTACTGACGCAGTCGTTGTACCATCACCAGCAGTCATTAGTTTTGCTTGCAACCTGTGCAGTTTAAGCCGCCAAATGATTAGCATTTACCACATGAAGAATTATTAACCAACTAGTAACGACCAAGTATAGTCTTTTAGGATCAAACCTCTCTGATAAGAGCAGCACCAACGTTTTCCATGGCATCAGGTAGCTCAATAGCTCTGGCAATTGTAACACCATCATTAACCACCTTCAGTGAACCATATTCGTCCAATACAACATTCCTCCCTGTACACCGTCACATTGTCAAACACAACTAAATGAAATACTTTCCCAATACTACCAACCAGCAAAACGAGCGTAAAATATACATAACATACAAATATTGCTAAACTGCCCTCTGTCACTAACAATAATATGTACACGAGAATACCTTGTGGTGAGCATCAATTAGAGGAGTGCAAAAATATATACACGAGAATACCTTGTGGTGAGCATCAACATAGTAAAAGGTATTCAATACATTTCACCTAAGAGAGATAAGTGATTGTACTTTTTGGCTAGTGTCAGGCCGATTGTTCCTGTTCCACAAAACAGGTCAAGAACTATTTCTGAACCATCTCCTTTAAGACCAGCACATTCTTCTACAAGCTTGTAAAGAATCTCAACCTGCACCACAATGTTGACATGATTGATAAAACGGGTAAACAGATGATAAAACGGGTAAACAGATGCTGGCTATCTTTAACTTATTATTTCATTTCATACTTACTAGCAATCAACCTGTTCAATAGACCACCAAAAATGTTCTAAATGAATGGGATACTTTCGTTTCTATCAAAACCTTGAAAATTAATAGCCATTAATTAAATTTAATAATTATGTCAAAGCTGTTTACCATATATATGCACGTTGATAAAACACATGTATGTACCTTTGGATCCAAAACCACTTGATCCTTTGGCCATGCAAAAAAAAAACCACCTACTGATCCTCAAATTCCTTCTTTCAAGTGGCTTCACGACAAACATGCCCTTCTTCGTGCTGATCCAATGTTTCCTCCAACCGAAGCACCTAAAAAAGAATTCATCAGAAACATACACACACATATTAACATTAAAACCTTGTGAGTCAAACCAAACACGAGTTTAAAATAAAAGTTACCTCACCATTCTTACTCAAACCAAACACACTCTCTAATATTTGTTGGACTTGTGAGTCCATTTAGCAAACAAACACACCCCTAAGTCTCGTTAAGACAAAAATGCACCCAAATTAGGTTCACAGCCCAACACACTAACGCAATACACATACAAACACAGTTGCAAAAATATTAACACAAATCAAACACAGCCTAAGCAGATTTTAGTACTCGACTAAGAGCAAAATAGGACACCCTCTTTTTGTTATTAATTAAAGCAAATTTCAACACACCCTACGTGGTGTGGCCGACTCGTTAGCCAAAACCAAACAAGCATTGCGCACCCTTGTGGTCAATGCGTTAAAACGAACGAGCAAATCAAACGAGCACACCCTTGGTGTGTCTCGTTAACGGGACCAACTCAAAACACCCCTTGTGTTCGCGGTTAAACCGAGACTAAACCACACCTATGTGTTGTCGTTGAGTTAAGTCACACTCAAACACAAACACCTTCGCAAATCCAAATCCATAACCGTATAAAAGACAAGAATAAAACCAATAAGTAAGAAACCCATGTTCAAACCGTGACCAAAACAATAACAATAACATCAAATAACAACAAATAATGATTCGATACGAGTTTCACCCATGGTCAAACGGGTTTGACCCGACTTGAACTATAATCCACACAGAACACACACCCTTTTAATCCATTTATACCACACGAAAGTGAATCAAAAACATGTTTAAATCAGGTTTATTATCCACGAAATCTTTAAAAATCATTTATAGATCGGTTTAAATAAAAGAGTTAACAAAAATGGGTTTTAAAATTTCGACATACCAAGAAAGGGAAGAAAGAGAGATGACGAGATAGTGCTGCGATGGTGGTGACAAAATGAACCAACAACAACCCTAATGTGACCCTTTCAGTCTAACCCTAAATTACAAAGTAAAAAGAAAAAAAATAGAAAAATCACTAAATCACTAAGTTAACGCACGAACACTTCAAATTGATTCCCTAACTGAAGATACAATACAATAAAGTACCTGATTCATTGATAAATGAACTTGAAATTGGTGTCGATGGCTCGACCGGCGACTGGTGGATGGTGACTAGTGATGGTTTTCGGTTGACAACAGAGACGAGAGGGGGTGTGAGATAGATTAAGAAAATTAGTTGGGGAGAACATATTATGAAGATGATGTGAGATCTAGAGAAAAAAGAAAAAGATGGGTGGAGAGGCAATTTAATTTTGGGGAAAAATTTAGGCGGGGAGTTGAGAGGTAAATTTTGTTTTTGGAAAAACTAAGTGCGGGATATGTAAATTTAACACATGAACTATCTTAATCTTTGTTTTTATTAGACCACTATCAATAGTTAACTTAGCTTTAAAATTTAAGTCATGCGTTATAACGTGGCCTTAACGCAGCATGGTCCAACGCATAACACACGTTAACGTGCATTTAACGTGCAAAAATTTGGCCTTTAATGCAATTTTTCGTTACCATAAGAAGTGGTCTTAGGGGCGGAAATGAGCCAAGCCGCTCGTAAAAAGCTCAGGATCATATCAGTAAAAAGCTTGAATGAGCCGAGCTCGAGCTTAACAAATAAGGCTCGAACCGAGTTGGGCTCGAGATTTATAAAACTTAAACGAGCCGACCTCAAGCTCTGGCATGCTCGAGCTCGGCTCGGCTCGTTTTCACCCCTAGTTTTTCTAAAAGCACGTAGTTTTTAAATAAATAAGTCTAGCGTAGTGTTTCAAATTTTAGGCACCTGTTAGCATATCTATCAAAAATAAGTCTAGTGTTTCAAAATTTTATAAGCTTAGATTTATAAGTACAGCCGGTAAACGTTGAACGAACATGAAAGCTTAACGAAAGAAACAAATTAATACAAAAGCTTGACAAGGTGATCTCTTTGTACATGTTTATTTGTTAAAAAAAAGTGAGATTATATGTCTTAAGTTATCAGGGCACAAATTAACATAGACGAGCTAAAAGTAAACCGATTATGGAGATGTTGTTATACGAAAATCAAAGTGAACCATGTCATGCTCAAGTTGTCACACTCTACCTTTATCATATTTCACCCGTTCTTTTAAAGCATAAAGACATTCGATTTTTTGTACTTGTTTAAGGATTTATGTTTGTA